>OU426854.1:9760391-9797891 GCA_911387685.1 Dolichovespula media
GATTATTTTACCTTTCGATGAATAAACAAATTTGTTCCTTTATTGAACAAATTGTTGTACCTTTCGATGGACGAATAAATTTGTTCCTTTTGTTGAACAGATTATTTTACCTCTCGATGAATAAACAAATTTGTTCCTTTTGTTGAACAAATTGTTGTACCATTCGATGAACGAATAACTTTAAAGAAAGATATTATTGTTATATTAAAGAATATATTATCGTATCTTTGTACTTTTGACGATGAAATAATTTTGTTCCTTTTGTTGAATAAATTGTTGTACATTTCGATGAACAAATAAATTCATATCTTTTCTTTTCTTTTTTTTTTTTTTTTTTAATCACGTCACAGACGTTATTAACGATGCCGTATTCGACGAGGATCACGACGAGATGGTGGTAGTCAAGGATATAGAAATGTTCTCCATGTGCGAACACCATTTGGTCCCGTTCTATGGGAAAGTATCGATCGGTTATCTCCCCTGCAAGAAGATCCTTGGTCTAAGCAAATTGGCCAGGTAAGCGAGAATGAAGATGAAGAAATTACGCAAAAAAAGAAAAGGAAACAAGAAATAATTAAAAATAAAAAGAAAGAAAGAAAAGAGAACGAGCGAAGAACCGAAACAAAAAAATATTACAAAAAAAAAGTAAAAAAAAAAGAAAAAGAAACGATTCGTATTAATGTAACATAGCAACAGCAGATCTTTGAGGTCAACGCCGTTAATCAATGAACATGTTACCTAATGACAGACATCAATGACAGTCATCAATGACAATCATTAATTTTTTTTTTGTTCATTCGTTCGTTCGTTCGCTCTTTTTCTTTCTTTTTTCTCTCTCTCTCTCTCTCTCTCTCCTCGTTTCTTCTCGAACGAGTTCATTTACAATTTGTTCCTCCCTATTGATCTGGAACATTGTAGAACAAAACGTAACGTTAGCTACGAGCAAAATAGATCATGTGTATCGTGTAAATACTTTCACGTTACCGGTGATCACTGGTCGAGCGAGTTGGTCGACTTCGAACGCATTTAAAATTCAATCTCGAGTAAACAAATCGAAGAAAAATTTATCCCCACGGTTGAATTAAATATTATAACACGATCGACGCGAACGATCGTTTATTTGTTTATTTATTTATTTATTTATTTATTTATTTATTTATTTATTTATTTATATATATAAATATTATAAAAAGATCGCGTTATACTTAATCCCGTGTTCGTGATCTTTTTCATGATTTTTCATCGCACCTATCTATCTCCCTCTCCTTTACATTTTGATCAATTATATACTAAACATAATTTTGTTCGTTCGTTCGTTTGTTTTTTAACAGAATCGTAGAAATATTCAGCAGGCGTCTTCAAGTTCAGGAACGTTTAACAAAACAAATCGCAATAGCAGTTACGAAAGCTGTGGAACCCGCGGGAGTGGCCGTCGTGATCGAAGGAGTGTATGTATTGTCTCTCTCTCTCTCTCTCTCTCTCTCTCTCTCTCTCTCTCTCTCTCTCTCTCTCTCTCTCTCTCTCTCTCTTTTATATATATACACGCAAAAAAAACCGCATGCACACCCACACACACATACACGCAAGCGGACGTAAGTAGTTACGATCTAATTCTAATTACTTTTTTTTTTTTTTCTTCTTTTATTTATTTCCTCATTAACGAATGTTGAGAATAGCTTTCACGCGGTATCGCGTACGCTTGAGACTCGACCTTCGGATTTTATATTAAAAAAAGAAAGAAGGAAAAAAGAAAAAATGCTTAATTGTATTAGTAGATTTCGAAACGCGGGGAATCGGTTTCTTAGCATTGAGTTGTAATAAAATATGAACCGGGTCGAATCGGTCTATGTTTAATTCTCTGTTCCATTTCAACGCACTCGCGTTGGCTTGGCTTGACTTGGCTTGGCTTGGCTTGGCTTGACTTGGCTTGGCTTGGCTTGTCTTGTCTTGTCTTGGGCAATAGTTTTCGCAAGGATTTAATCTCACGTACCATTTCAACCTTGGACTAATAATAATTTACGTTATCGTGAAAGAATTTAATACATTCTCGTGCCGCCTAAACGCTCTTAAACTTTTAAAAAAAACATCGCCCATCGACGATACCATTAAAATTAAAATTAACAACGACAACAACAACAACAACAACAATAATAATAATAATAATAATAATAATAATATGTACCTTTTTATAATTATATATTATAATATATATATATATATATATATATATACATAATATATATTGTAATATATATTATAATAATAACAACAATAATAATATTTAGCTTTTTATAATTATATAACAATGTAGTATTTACGTAAAGGAAACATTAATATTTATCCGACTGACGTTACGTGAAAGCAACTATCTTCAATCTCGCGGTATTTATAATAAATTACATCTTTGTTACATCGGCCACCTCCTCGATCTTTTTTTTTTCTTTTTATTTTTTTCTTTCTTTCTTTCTTTTTCTTTTTTTTCTTTTTTTTCTTTTTTTTTTTTTTATCATTATCTTTCTAGGGTGCGGAAACGATTAATCAATTATCTCTTAACGATCGCATTTTTTAAAACGTTCTTACGTATTCATCGATGATCTTACAAAACGATATCTTCCTTCTCGATATAACATATCGATTGTAACACGTTCGTATGACATCGTTCTAATTATACATTCGTTATTAACGGAATCACTTACCATATGTACACCGATTATATTATATTATATATATATATATATATCTATATATATGTATATATATTACTATACTTACGTTATAAAAAGTTGAAGGTTGAAGCAACGCTATCCGCTACGTTAGTTAGATAATATTCGAAGATTAGAAGAAGAAGGAAAAAAAGAAAGGAATGCAATTTTTTTCTTCTTTCTCTCTCTCTCTCTCTCTCTCTCTCTCTCTTTTTTTACGATATTTTTTTAATGAAATAGTCCGTTAGAAAAATAACATTTTATGTGACGATGTATCGATTAAAATATACATGAAAAACAATTGTATTAGAAAAAACTTATGGTCTCGATAATTTTTTACGAATGAAAAAAAAAATAAAAGGGAGAGAGAGAGAGAGAGAGAGAGAATAATATATCTGTTATATATTTATTATTAGATATGTTACCCGGATCGTAATTATTATTTTGTATCATTCTTATCTTCGTAAAATGATGATGATGATGATGATGATGATGATGATGATGATTTCTGTTATATATTTATTATTAGATATTATCATCATCATTTTACGAAGATAAGGATGATACAACAATAATAATTACGATTCGGGTAACGATAAAAAGCATAAATTTACCTTGATTTTTTTTTTTTTTTTTTTTTTTTTTTCTTTTAAATTTCAGGCATATGTGCATGGTAATGAGAGGCGTACAGAAAATCAATAGCAAGACCGTTACTTCAACGATGCTCGGCGTTTTCCGCGACGATCCAAAGACTCGCGAGGAATTCCTCAATCTCGTTCATTGCAAGTAAACGATAAAATATTCTTCAGGGAATAACACCGATTCTGTGTTTCTCTAATTGATCGTTATACATATATATATACATATATATATATATATATATATATATATATATATATATATATATATAGCGGTCTTCATATTTTGTTATGCTAACGTAACAACGTTCTCATTTCAAATATCTTCTTCTTTACCGAATCTGAACACTCCTTCCGAAAGAAGTTGATTTTCATCGCGACATTCGTGACATTCGATCGACAAAAGTTCGCGAACAATGATCGCTTCAAGGATCTACGCAAATGGATAGATAAAAAAAGAAAAAAGCAAAATGGAGATAGATCCTTCAACAACACTGAAATATTTTATTCTCAAGATTTAATTCGGGGATTTTTATAGTGGATGAAGGAAAACACAGAAAAAAAAGGAAAGGAAAGAAAAAAAAAAGGAAAAAAAAGATGACGTTCGTACGTTTATAAAAAGAAAAAAAAAGTAATAATAATAATAATGATGACGATGATGATGATGATGATGATGATGATGATGATGATAAAATAAACTCAAATAAAAAATGTCGGTTTCTTCCTACTCTCGACGAAATACCATTCGAGAGTTTCGTGGGGTTCGAGAATTCGCGAGTTTAAAAACCAAGGTGTTCGAAAAAAAGAAAAAATAAAAGAAACGAAAACAAAAGAATCGAAACAAACAAACGAAAAAGCAAAAGAGACAATATGATATATTAGTAAAGGACAACATGCTGCTGGTACAGCAAATTTTTCTTCGACGTTTTTTAATTTTATACATAAATATATATATATATATATATATATATATATATATATACATATATATTATTGTTAGTTTCTCTTTTTCTTGTTTTGTTTTTTTTTTGAATTTTATTTTATTCTCTTTTTTTTATTTTTTAATAATAATAATAATAATAATAATAATAATAATAATAATAATAATAATAATAATAATAATAATAATAATAATAATAATAATAATATCGACGATTTGCATACTCGACATAATTTGCGTTTCTTTCACGCGTAATTTTATTTTTTCAATTAAGCAACTGTGTCATTGATAAAAAAAGGAAAAAAGGAAGAAAATTAAAAAAAAAAAAAAATAAGAAGAAAAAAGAAAATAGGGTAAAAACGAACATGCGAGCAAACACACAAACTGAAAGAATACTTAATGACAATAATTTTTTTCTTTCCAATAGATACAAAAGAATCTAACGCAAACGTTGCAAATTAACAATAACGAAAGGGGGGAACGTGTTGCAATATTGTTTTTTTGTCTTTATTTTTTTTTTTTTTTTTTTTTTGTAAATGTCATCGATTCATACGATTATTGTAAAACGTTTACGATCAAACGTTATTATATTCAGAGTCGTGGCATCTTTTTTTTGTGTGTATGTGTGTGTGTGTGTGTGTGTGTATATATATATAATATGTAATGTCATGAATGCGTATCTTGACATAATGTTGTGTGTTTTTCTCTGATAATGCGTATTTCTTAAATATACTTTAGGAAAACGTAACAATAACAACAACAATAACAACAACAATAATAATAATAATAATAATAATAATAATGAAATAATAATAATAATACATGTAAAAGACCAAAAGGGATCGTATAATGCATTAGTCGATAAACAATGCTCAGCCATGCATCGTTATCGAGTTAATGCAATGATCATAAAATTATCGTGAATTTCTTTTGGAAAATTATCCTTTTGTCTCTTGAGACACTCATTTAATGAGTAAAAGGGGGGGGGAGACTCATTGAATGGGGGAAGAAAAAAAAAAGGAAAAAGAAGAAGAAGAAGACGTATATTAAAAATTTATTATATATATTTTTGTTCGTGCAAACAATCAAAATCGCTTTGAAAACAAATAATCATCCCGTCGATAAGAAAAATTAAATGGATATTTCGTGCCGAGCCACAACACAGTTTATTTAGCCATATTTTTCACGCGATAATTTATTTTTATATAATAATAATAATAATAATAATAATGTCGATCAATGACAATAGTAGTCTCGATAGAGGACAAGAATTAACAAAATTTGAGATGGCTCCTTTGTTTGCAGAAAAAAAAAATATATATATATATAAATATGTTATATATATATATGTATATATATATATATATATATATATATATATATATATATATAAGCTAATTTTATAAATCGTTGCAAAATTTGTAAGATCGATAAATACATGAATCGATTCACAATCTACAAAAGATAGAATTTCATAACTTTTTCCTTAACCAAATACGAAAGGTATAATCTTCGATAATAATAACGATGTGTATGCACGCATTCATCGATCTTTCAATTTTTTGCAAATCAAAAAAGAAAAAAAAGAATTATAAATTGGATGTTGTTGTTATTAAGACTCGACCAATCGAAGTTTGGTAAACCTTAAGCGTTCCGTTTTATTTCATTCGATGTTGAATCGAAAAGAAGGGACATATTATTATCGGATTATTTATGAAAAGGAAAAAAAAAAGAAGGAAAAGAAAGGAAAGAAATACCAACGTTTAATATTTATAATATTTTTCTGGTGATATATATATATATATATATTATATAAAATTATATTTATATTTTAAATCGTTTGTCGCTCGTTTAATCTCACTCACAATCCCTTCCATTATTTAATGGTAATTATAATAATAATAATAATTATGTTATCACAGTCTCGTAAATCTCGAACAGGGAGATGGTATTTCGATCTTCTTCATTATCGGCGAACCACACGGACGTGGTGATAATCTTTCGTTCGTTCTGCATACGTTCTCGGCGTCACCCTGATGCAACAGGAAGTACATGCTGTTGTCGGAATTTTGTCGATTTTTTCCGGCAGGACAACAGGGACTGGCACAGAGTTGTTTTATCATCGGGTCGCAATGATTGTATCTCCAATTCTTTCCACTTCCATTTCCATTTCCATTAACATTTTCATTTTCATTCCCGTTCCCGTTCCCGTTCCCGTATCTGTTGCAATATTCCTTGTTTGCCGTACGTCCTGGACAAGGCCTTTTCACTTTTACAGGACACGGAACGGTGTCTTCGCTGAACTCGCGAGAATGACGATGAATTTTTTTTTCAAAAAAAAAGAAAAAAAAAAAAAACAGAATATTCAATAACGGAGAAATAATTTGATAAATAAATTGAATCTGATGTTAAAAGCGTTTATTACCACGTAGTTGGTATGAAGGACATCGGACATGGAGCACAAGGGCTACAGCATGGTATTGGTGGACAACGTAATACTCTTAAGGCTTCTACGTTGAGAGACGATACTCCACGTAATAATGCTCGTTGTATTGCATTCTCGTAATCGATCTTCTCCTTCATCAATCTTTCATTTTCCTTCCTTAAACATCCAATCTCACATTCCAACTAAATCGGTTTAATAAAACATATTCGAGATTGTATTTTGTTACGATAGAAATCAATTATAATTCAGAAAATCAATACGAATTTTTATATACAATTTAAATTTATATATATATATATATATATATATATATATATATATATATATGTATGTATGTATATACCTCTATTTCACGTCTCTTTTTCTCCTTATCCTTCTCACGAGTTTGTACCTTTGTCCTTCTCGCTTCTTCGACTTTTCCAATTCTTTCGATCGGTCTTTCTACAGGTGAACCTTCCGTTTTCGATTGCTTCACCATCGGCGTATCTTCCGTTTTTGATTTTTTCACTACTATCGGTGAATCTTCCGTTTTTGATTTTTTCGCTATCGGCGGAGGATCTTCCGTTTTGGAATTTTTTTCTATCGGCGGGGAATCTTCCGTTTTTGGATTCTTTGCTATCGGAGCATCTTCCGTTATTTCCTTAACTGGATTCGATTCTTCGACAGGATTCGCTTTCTTCACCGTTTTTTCCGGTGCCACTTGTTTCTGCTTTATTATAAATTGACAAATACAATTAAAAAAAAAATATATATATATATATATATATATATATATATATATATATATTTACATGTTTATTATATTTTTTTTGTTTTTTGGTAGTAAAATATAATAGCACACAGTAAAGATATTTTCATATGACATTTAATACGATAAAATCATTGTTCATATAATAAGCGACTTACTTTCGTCAAAAGTTTTTCCATTGTAGCCATATGATCTTTAGCGGCCATTTTGCATTCGGCAAGCTCTTGCTTAAGCCGATCAATTTCATCCGTAAGATTCGCGATCTGTTTATTAAGCTCCCTTATTTTATTCTCCTTATCGGTAATGGCACACATCTGCGATAACAATTCCGCTTGTAAACGTTCGATATCTCCTTTGCAAACGTCCAACTTATTTTGCACCGTGGTACTCCATTGTTGAATCCTTCCGAGTACGTCGACGATCGCCAACTTTTATCGCATATGAACAAGAGGAAAAAGAGAGAGAGAGAGAGAGAGAGAGAGAGAGAGAGAGAGAGAGAGAGAGGTCAATCTTAATTAATATTTATTTCGATTGAAAAATATTTCATTTATTCGTCCGTGTCCGATTTAATAAATGCCTACAGGATTCAACCTTTAAACCATGCTCGAAGTTCTCCCCTAACGTTGCCAATGCTTTTCCGGCATCTTGAAGATTTTGATGAGCATAATCAATTATTTCTTTGATTTTATTATCGCTGTAATTGGTATTATTATTACTCTTTTTTTTTTCTTCTTATATAACAGACAGAGAGTAACGATGATAGTCGAATTACTTTATCAAATGTGTCACGCAAACGCAGCACGGACCATTTGTAAGATCACTTTGATTGTCGTTCAAATCGGATTCCTGTACGCGAAATTGTTTGGATGGTTCTACGCGAACCTTTTTAGAATTTTCTATGGTTGATGATTCTACGACGGGTTCTACGTTAGATTCAACCTCTATCCTTTTATTTTCTATCGAATTTTCTTCAACATTCGTTTCGTCGACATCGTCTGCCCCGCCGGATAGACGTTGTTCCCGTTTAATAATTTTCACGTGATTGGATTTGCAATTGAATCTTGTCATTGACTTGGAATTATTACTGGACAAATCATTCGACGTTTTGCCATCGTCGCTAATCGAATACATGGCTAACGTTATTAAATAAATTATATCAGATCTCAATGAGTAAATATGTACATGCATACATATATCATGTATTAAATCACTTTGGAGGCATATAACTTACTGCTTTTACATAATCTTAATGGCATTTTTATTTATTTATTTATTTATTTATTTACTTATATATATTTTTTTTTTTTATTAATTATCGTAGAAAAATTCAATGCGCACGAATGATTTACAAAACTTGTCAATTTTTATAGAAAATTTATCTAGAACATTTTGCTGTACGAGGTTATAAACAAAAATAAAAAAAAAAAAAGAAAAAAAAAGAAGATTATATATTAACTGTACGGAAAGTTACTAACGGCATTCGTACTTTGTTTTTCACTTTGCTTGCTTACAAAATTTTAATTAAATTTGTTAAAGATTTTTTGCACGGAGTAACAGAGATTTCTTTTTCTTTTTTTTTTTTTTTTTTTTTTTTTTTTATACGTAAAGCAGATAATGCATCACCGAAATTCTCATCTACTTCATGTACATTTCTCAATTAACGATATAAGTAAAAATTATTATTGCAGAGACGTGTACATGAACATAAAATGTTCATATGTTGTTATTTTGGATGACGATTCATATTAATAATCTTAAGTTTAATCATTCTGTGACTGTACAATGTAGCCAAAAGAATTGTGTATTTTGATATAAAAAAAATCACTCCTTTATATCGAACCATCAGAATAAATTCAGCTTATTTGTACATTATATTACACATCGACAATTCGAATTTATGACAAAAATAATAGTATGAAAGATTTGTATATAGCGATGAACATTCTCCTCTTAGCGTATTATCATTTCTATTACTAGTAACAAACTTTATCCGATATCGTAAAATAACATTATAAAACTATTTTCTTTTGTGTACAAATTGCACACCATCTGTGTACGATTGATAATTTTTATTCCTTTTATTTTTTGTATTTTTCTTTTCTTTTCCTTTTTTTTTTTTCAATCGGATGTAATAAAATATCGCGAAAGAAGTTTCCATTGAACTTAAGTAATAAACTGTTTAAACATAAGATGCATTTATACATAAATTTAAACGGACTTTTTGGGCGGTGGCCTAAACACACCGACTACCACAGCATGGTCCCTCTCGTAAGGTTCTAGCGTGATTTGTTCCTGCGGTTTTAACTTGTCGGCTATAAGTTTCTTCACTTCCGACGCAAAAACTGCTTCCGGTTGGGCAGTCGAATCTATGCAACTTGCCTGAAATAATATCAAAAAAAAAAAAATAAATAAAATGATGACAAAAGAGTTATATAAGATAAAACGATATATGTGGACGTAGGAAAAAACGAACCTTAATTGAAATGACAAAATGACCTCCATTTTTAAGGAAATACTGAGCATTTAAGGCTACTATTCTAGCTTGATCTGGCTGTGCCACGTCTGCAAATATCGTGTCTACCATTCCCATAAGCATCCTGTATTTGTGAGGATGCCTAGCATCTTCTATTATGGGTATAATATTTGTCCTTTTCTTTGCTACATTTATAAGATCTCTTCCAGATCTGTGTGAAAATTCTACCGCATATACAAGTCCTTCCTAAATATTAAAATAACAAAAATTATTCATATGATCAATCCAAATTTTGAAATAAAGAGATAGTAAGCATAAGCACGCAAATATCAACATTGTACGCATATTTTTTTCGAAGTGAAGGAGTACTTTACTTCGATAAAAAAAAAATATGTATGTAATTATTCTGGCATAACTTCGACACCAAATCGATAATTACAAATCAATTTGGCTCTAATGTATGCCTACATTGGATATTCCATTTAAATGATTTCATTTTTCTTTTCTTTCTCTTTTGTTTTCCTCCTCGAATAAAACAAAAAGTTCTTACAGGTCCAACAACATCTGCGACGTGCGAAACGGTAGTTCCCGACGCAGCACCCAAATACAACACTTTGCTTCCAGGAGGCATATGAATCTGATCGACGCCACCAAGAATAGCGGCAGCCAATTTAGATCTGAAGGGATTCCATACTCTGTATTCGATCTTTTCGCCATTTTCTCCCTATAATTTATACATATTTAAATATTTATATATATATATATACATATATATACATTTTCTTTTTGTTATACATTCGTATAGAATTTTTACTAAATACTATTTTTTAATTAATTACCAACCTCTACGCTAATTCTCTTTTCGCCGTAAACTTCGGAACCAGGTACCAAATTTAAAGTAACCAACGCGTCTTCCTTCCCTCTAGCAATAAAGACTCCTTCGTGACGATGTGGTTCTATAACAACAGTCTTCCCTCCTTTGAAACCTCCTCCTCCACGACCACCTCTTCCGCCACGTCCTCGCGGAGTACCTCCACCTCTTCCACCTCCTCTACCTCCTCCGCGGCCACCTCCTCTTCCGAAATTGCCGCCTCCGCGACCACCACCTCTCCCGCCACCACCGCCGCCTCTGCCACCTCCGCCACCTCCACGGCCCCCACCTCTACCTCTAAAACCACCACCTGGTGAAAACCCTAGAATCGTAAATATTAAAGTACGGTAAGAAGACAAAAATGTAATTCATTGTAAATAGTATAATAAAATTGTACAAAAATCATAAGATATATATATATACTTTCTCACATAATTAATGTGTTTTTAATAAAACATATATGTAACATACGTTAGAAATTGATTATGCATAATCTACAATTAATTAGTTTAATATTATCAATGCATCGAGTAATAAATGCATTAATTCGAACAATAATGTTTCCAATCGGGGAAAAAAACATTCTTAAATTCAAGGTTATCGAATACGATGTTCAAAATAATTATTATATCATTCGATTGGATCTGGAAAAAAATAAGTGAAACGATAAAATAACAACGTCGAGTCTAATTTACCTGGTTTCCCCATATGAGTTTATGTCTTAATTATCAATTATTGTCGAAGTTAAAAAGTCGATCTAAATAGTTTCTCGAACACGTGCGTCACTGACGCCGATCCGGTACGGAAGTTAAATTTTATATCGAAGTGTGCCTTCCGGAACATGGCGATTCGATTATCGATACTATGTAACCAACTATCGAGATAACGTCATATTACACATTTTACGTTAATGAGAACGTATAAATATATATACATATTAGGAATTATATAATTAATACACACGCACGCACTACTGGTCAAGTTATTTTTATTATTTTATTTATTATATACGAAGTTATTCTTATAAGTCAATTTAGAATTATCAGAATTACAGAATAGACAGTACGTTTATTTTAATTTTATATTTATTAGACACTCGAATCATATGTCACTATACTTTAACCTCTTTTGTTTTTATAATAGGTAATCCGTATCTTGAAGTAAGTTTCTGCAAATTAAATCATACGAACACACACACACACACAGAAAAATAGTATTAGAATATTTACTGTAAAAATATAAATAATCATATTTGGGAACAACGAATTAGAACTCACATTTCTCTGAAGTGTAATCTTTCTGCCGTTAATGCAAGCTTTCTAATATGCCTAATCGTACTTGCAGCAGCAATTTGTACCTCTGGGTCCTCTGAACCGATCAATCGTAACATGTGCTAATGAAATATAAACAATTGCGTCTATATATCGATTGTGCTTAATTATTCAAGATCATATATGTACCTTTATAATACCGCAGCTGTGCATGGTTACACAGTTCATAGGATCTTTACTTAAATGATACATAGCTATACAAACTCCTTTAAGGACAACCTTGTTCTTGCTATTCATGTAATTGACAAGAGGAGGAACGATTTTAAGTTTACCAAATTCAGAACTATTATCACCCCATTCGCAGCAATAAGCAATAGCTAAAGTTAGGTTAGCGCGCAGATCCTCATTTTCCTGTAAAAATCAAAAGAAAATAGAATACCCAAAGCTTATAAATATTCAAGATTATAAATGTTTATTAGTTCTAAATTAATATTAACCGTTTTTGTAAGATTGGCTAATTTAGGCACCACTCCGTGATCCGTTAATATACCAAGATTTTCAGGATCTAACGCTATCGCGGCAATTGTAGCGCTAACAGCACTTAGTACTTTAGGATTGGTACTATCCAAGAGACTGACCGTAATTTCCAATCCTCCTACAAAAGCTCGCACCATTTCAGGAGAATCTTTAGCATATTTGATGCAAGGGACCAAAGCTAGACAAGCATTTGTCTTGATAACATCGTTTGGATGTTTTAACAGAGACCATATTAAACGAACGCCATCTAATTTATGTCCAGGATCATTAATAATATCCATACATTGTGTATTTTCTGCACATTCTTTCAGTACCAATGGTATATTTTCTAATAATGGCTCATAAGTAGAACTCAGCAATTTAATCTGTTCAAAAGTATAAACTTTTAAATTATTCTAAAATTACATAATTGCATTGCTATACGTATAAAGACAATACTTACTAACTTTGGTAATCCATCGTGTACTTTTAAAATATCTCTATTTGTGGGATCTTTGCAACATTCAGCCAATGCTCCAACTACATTAGTTAAAACATCTTCCTCTTCATTTTCTTGAAGAAGAGGAACTAGAGATGCTACCAAGTTGTTTTGATTAAATCTTTTAACATTCTCAGAACATACCGCACATTTCCAGATAGCACCTGTTACAGCGACTAATAAATGTTTATTAGCACGAACGTTCTCATCTTGTATAAGTTTACACAAAGGATCTAAACCACCGGCCTCTCTAACCATATTGCTAGTTGTTTTATTTATCGCGCATTTGAATATAGCTAAGGCACAGTTTTCTTTCAACTTCATATCTTCATCCTTCAAATGATGAACTATATCCGCAATAATACCCATTTGTTCAAAGGCGAATCGGCAGACTGCCTAATTATTTTAAGATTGTTAACAAACGAAAAGATTTATGATTAGGATATTAATAGATATTACCAGATCTGCGCACTGTTGCACCGTTCCCATGATAGGAATTATTAAATTAGTGTGAACGCTCTTTAAAAAACGTGCCATAAGTTGGACGACTCCATGCCTTTGAAGTTCTGCTTTAATTTTTGGGCTCTTTGCTATAGAATTTAATGCTCTAGCACCACCTATAGCGACTTTAACTAACTCTTTTTGAATGTTATTTAATTCATCAAAAGAGCGTTGAAGGACGTTATCTGGTATATCCATAATGTCTAGCTATTAAACATGCATATCGTATAGTTAAGTACACGCGTATAGTTAGGGCTGAATCGTGCAATAGATAAAAAATTCTTACTAATAGAGGTATGCCACCACGAACCCTAATCTGTTTTCTAGCTTTTCTTACTTGTGCAATAACAGCCATAATTTCAGCGGCTAGTATCTAACGAAGAAAAAAAAAAAAATTTCTTGATAAAATTAGCTATAAATAAATTTATAAAAGAATTCCTACAAATGGATAAAACTAACTTGAATGTCTCTAACGGGATGTTTTAGTAACTGAATGAGCGATGTCACGATACCATAATCAATAAGAATACGGCACATTTCATTTGAAGTTACTATTAGTAGTAAGACCGATAAAGATCCAGTTTGACATTTAATATCATTCGTCTCCAAGAGATTAACCAAAATTTCCAATCCTCCTATTTTTTCTATAGTCTTTTGAATCGCCTACATTTATACAAGGAAATAAGAATACGTATACGAATTATAATAACGTATAATAATAAGTTAATACGATTAAAAACTAACTCTATTGGTAAGATCATAATCTTTAAGTAGACACAAACTTATTGTGGTAGCCGTTTGATTTCCAGCTTTCATATATTTTATTAGCTTTTGCATAATCCAGAACTCTGAGGAAATATCTGGCGCATCGCTTTTCAAAAATCTCCCATCGTCCTCTCCTTCCGATTCCGGCTCATCGTCTGAACTTTCATCCTCCTGCTTTTCCCTAACATAATAAACTTTTGGACCGAAGGGCTCTCCGGTGACTATTGATATTAATGGTTTCAATTGATTAACATCTTTTATCTCCGTTACATCTGGCTCGAATCTATTAGAGTTAAAAAATGAATTATTTTAATTGATTATATTAATTTGTATAAAAAAAAAACAAAACAAAAAAATATTATATATAAAGATTAGAGAAGAGTGAGATGGGAGTTATCCAAGACATTTACTCGGGTAGAAATGGTTCTGGTGGAACTATTTGTTTCTGTTTTTTTGGTGGCATTCTCGTTGCACGTTTGCGATAACTTTTTCTTAATAAATTAAATAATTATAAATACACTGGTATCGCTGTCATATTGAGAGGCAAACGGCGTTTAAAGAGTTCCTAAGGAACCTGACGCATTATTATTAACGAATAAACATAAACGGATTATTGATCAAACAATCGTTCGATAGAGGATTCGTGTAAATCGTCGGTATTTAAACGAATGTCGAATAAAAGTTCAATGTTTTGTTTTTATTTATTTTTTTGTAAATGCATTTATTTATCAATCCTTATGACACGATGTGTAAAAATCTGTTTATTTTTTTTCTTTTTTTTTTTTTTTTTTTTTGGTTCGAACAATATTCAATGACGTTCAAGACGGTCGTCTTGTTTATATAGACTTGTGCTTCGTTAAAGATCTCTTCCTCGAACATTTAATTCGCAAATTAGAACACCTTGATTAATTAATAAATATCTAACACAGTTTATAAAATTATGACTTTTGTTTTACAAAATTGAACATTAAATGATACATACGCATGTATATTGTCGATACGGATTAAGTTGTAATGTTTGCTGGTGTGTATTAACATTTTATTGATCGCAAGACTTATAAGATGAATTTTTACTTAAAAATTTGAAGAATTTTTTTTCTTTTTAAATAACGGAAAAGCGGTTGTTGAGCTTTTTAACGATATCCTACGCAACTGTGTTGGTTAGAAATTATTAGAAAATAATGAGATAATTAAAAAATTACAATAATAATAATAATAATAATAATAATAATAATAATAATAATGATGATGATGATGATGATAATTTATTGTATGTTTTTATCAAAGTTTGTTTCACTCTCGGATTTTCGGTTTCGCGAATTGTTAATGCGTTAATAAAACATTATTTTAATACAAAAATAAAGAACTGAAAGAGACAAAGACAGAGACAGAGAAAGAGAAAGAGAGAAAGATAGAGAGAAAAAGAAAGAGAGAGAGAGAGAGAGAGAGAGAAAGAGAAAAAGAAAGAGATAGAGAGAGAGAGAGAAAGAGAGATGAAATAATTTAATTTATTTTATAAATATCTAAAGGTCATTGAGTCAAAGGAATTTCTAGTTTTACACTCTTTCTTTACAATGTTTCTTTAGGTCCTTGAAGCTTTGCACAATGCGTAGGAACATTATTATATAATTTCTGTTGTCAAAATGTTCATGTCACTAAAAAATAAATTAAATACACTATCTCAATCCCCTTGAGAAATAGGAGAACCACGATCTCGTTTAGAACCTTTACCCTTCCCCTTAGATTTAGTTTCTCTTTTTCTACTTAAGGAAGATGTAGAAGTGGTAGAAGTAGAGTCAGCAGGACTTGAATGGCTGGATCCTTCTCGGTCCCATCGTGCCAGGGCATCTCTTAAATTCTGTCCGTCATTGTCCTCGTAAGAATCTACATCCACATGAAGATTATCTTGACCGCCGGTCTGTCCACTTTTCTCTGACTCTAAATTAGCTCGCATTTCCTTCCTTTGATCCTCTGTATGTTGGGGACAACGCATAGACCTCGTACAAAGCTTTTTCGTGTGCTCTGATATTACGCCGCATATTTGCGTTAACAGAGCTCTCTTATCTTCCAAGGACATATTTTCGTAATTAGACGGCGAATTTTCATTGCTACTATGGATATGTTCGTTAATATTATCGCCGTTTCTTTGATTGTTCTTCTGTTGTTTCGATCTCTTCATCCCATTACGATCTTTCCTTCTCTTACGTTTGTCGTTGTTTAAACTCCAATCCACGTCGTCGTCGTCGTCACTTATTACTCCACTGAACGTACTAAGATCCTTAGAATTATTAGCTATTCTTCTCGACGCGATGCGCGAACTGTTACGGCCCATACCCATACACTTTTCTAAATGAGTAGCGAATCTACAAGCCGCTACACCCCTATCACAATTCGGACAATTACATTCTTGAGATTTTTTCACCGGATGTTGACCGAAGACGTCTAATCCTGGCGAATCTGAAATTAAAAAATTTGATTTTTTTTGTTGTTGTTCCTTTCTCTTTTAATTCATTAATCGTTTTCAACAAAACCAATCATTGTTTCGTCTATATTGTATTATCATATAAACAAACTATTTATATAATTTATATCCGTCTATAGGTTTATATACCACAAGTTTCGCACTCACCTACAATAGCGTACGATTCGTCATCGGGGATACCTTCTTCGACATCAGAACTACCCGTTTTTGTGGTTCTGTGTACATCGAAAACGAAACCCATTAAAACTTCGTCCAATAGGTCCTCGTAGATCTCTTTAGTTGCGTTTTCCACGTTTTCGGACTTGTTCATAAATTCCAAAAATCGTCTATTTAATTCTTGAATTCTTTCTTCGGTAACAGACATCTTACAGGTTGTGACATTTGAGAAAAGCCTGGTAACGAGACCACAAACTTCCGACCTTGTTTATATACCTGACGAATGACAGTTCTAACCCATAACAATGTGCGTGATCTTCGAGTTGTATCGTGTCATAAGGATACTTGTCAGATGTAACCACGATAACAGATTTTTGGCCAATGTTCCAAATTAAAAATGGACGGATACGTGATGTATTATGACTTTGTGATTAATGATAAGCAAATTGGCTAAAAAAATATCAAGAGTATTATACAAATTAATATAATCTATGTATGCATTCTCTCTCTCTCTCTCTCTCTCTCTCTCTTCCTCTCTCATTCTCTCTCATCCTAAGAATTTCTTGAATTATCATTCTTATCTACAAACGCGTTATCTACAGTCGGTAAGTTAAACATATTGTCACACTTCGAACCTCACAGAACAAAATAATTCTCAACAGTTCCCCCGATCTCTCAAACGTCGCTGTTGCATCCGCGACGAGGCAAAAGCAATAAAAATCCGCGATTCAAACGAACGAGCGCGAACTCGTGGGCGCGATTTCAGCGCCGCGAAGCGGCCAATCGTAGAATCATCACAAAGGTTAATTACGATATTACATGGAGTTATTCGATCGGTTAAATTCGTACAATGGCACGTGGTAAGAGACCTGTTCGTGGTGGAAAGCGAAAATATGACAGACAATACGAGCCACGAAGGAAACAGAAGAAAGGAAAGTTTAATTTCAGAGAAGCTACGTATGTCAAAGAACGAGAATTGAAAAATGAACAGATTGAAAATCGTAGGAGGTTATTGGAGGAGGAAAAGGTAAAACGTAAGGAACGTGAAAGTGACAGTTCTGAGGAGGAACAGGAAGATTCTATGAAGTTATTATTAACAACATTGTCGGATAGAAAGGAGGTTAAGAATACTGCCATCGAGTCTGAATCCGATAATGAACAACAATCCGATGAATTAACCGACACAGAAAGTTTAGACGGCCACGATGAAAGCGTTAAGAATGAACGTGACAATGAGAGCACGTTAACGGGAGAAAGCGACAAGGAGATGGATAACGACGACGACAACGACGACGACAGCGACGACGTGGTAATGGATTTTAAAGAGGACGAAGAGGAAGACAAGGAAACCGCCGAAGAGGATGCTGGCTACTTGAAAGATCCTTTTTCTATACATTTAAATCACGATTTGGACGACGATCTTTATAAAGTCATTTCTTGTACACCACAAGTTACAGAGATCACAAGATTAAAATGGCCGGTACTCGGTAATGTAATCTGCGAAATACCAAAGTCTGAGAGTTCGAATGATACGGGTAAAAAGTGTAAAGTTTCTGTTTTGGAAACAAAAAGGTTCGCTAGGCCAGGCAAAGTTCCTACTTTAATCGAAAGCGTAGATTGGAATAATCTCTATGTAAAATCGCAAATTCAAGATAATATCACAAAGGCAAATTCTGGTAATATAAAAAATAATGTTGACCCTAATTTAGTTCCGTTAACCAAACTGCAAAAGGAACTGTTTTCGATAATAAATAATTATCAGGATTTATATTATCCGGAAAGGACCTTTTCAAATGCCGAACAAATTAGATTTGTATATTGTTTGCATACAATTAATCACATATTAAAAACTAGAACCAAAGTATTACATCACAACGCGAAAATAGCCAAATCTAAAAGTTCAGCCAGCGCAGATATTCCAGATGAATACAGGGATCAAGGATTGGTAAGGCCGAAAGTTCTTATAATCGTGCCTTTCAGACATTCGTGTTTAAAAATTGTAGAATTATTAATTTCAATATTAATCGGCGAAGATAAAGGAGGTTCGGTGATGAACAAGAATAGATTTATGGAAGATTTTAGTGGAAATGAATTGGCGATGCCAAAGAAAAATCCTAAACCTGAGGATTATGAATTAATATTTCAAGGAAATACGGACGATACTTTTAAGATCGGCATATCGATCACAAAAAAAACTTTAAAATTATATTCAGAGTTTTATTCGTCCGATATTATTATTTCTTCTTTATTAGGTTTAAGGATGTTGATAGGGGCGGAAGGTGAAGCAGAAAGGGAGTACGATTTTTTGGCATCCATAGAATTATTGATCATGGATCAATCTGAATTATTTTTTATGCAAAATTGGGATCATATGATACATATTTTAAATCATTTGCACTTACAGCCTAAGGAATCTCATGGCGTAGATTTTTCTCGCGTAAGAAGTTGGTGCATAAATGGTTGGACAAAGTATTATCGACAAACATTAATATTTTCTGGTATACAATTACCGGAAATTCATAGCGTCTTTAACAGAAGGTGCTTTAATTATGCGGGAAAAGTGAAAGCAATAAATCCTATATACCCTGGTACCATTTGTCAGGTAATAACTCAGGTACCGCAAATTTTTCATAAATTCAATACGACCGATCATACACAGTCTCTGGAGAATAGAATGGAATTTTTCGTAAACAAAATATTACCGCAGTACAAGGACAGCGTAATGAATCACACATTGATTTTTGTATCATCGTATTTCGATTTTGTTAAGCTACGAAATTATCTAAAGAAGGAAGACTTTAGCTTCGTACAAATTTGCGAGTATTCTAAAGAAGGAAAAGTAGCAAGAGCAAGGGACATGTTCTTTCACAGCGACGCACATTTTCTACTCTATTCAGAGCGTTTTCATTTTTTTCGAAGGATACGCGTCAAAGGAATTCGACATATTATATTTTATTCTTTACCAACGATACCACATTTCTATAGCGAAATATGTAATTTGATGCAAGAAGCCAATCAAAATCCTAAAGCTGGTTCAGAAAGTAATATGACCGTAACAAGTATATATTGTAAATACGATGTTATATCATTGGCTGCTATAGTAGGTACAGAAAAAGCGAGCAAAATGATCACCTCCGAAAAATCAGTTCACATGCTTATTACGAGCGAATAATATAGCGAATTAATTTTTACCATTGATTATCGACCATCGATCCTTTTTTTCGTTTAATTTCTTCTTTTCTTTTCCCTTTTTTTTTTTTTTTTTTAAGCAAAGTATACAAGCACATTGATGTATAAATAATAGATATATTTTTCTATGTATATATATATATATATATATATATATATATATATATATATATATATATTATATATACGAACACTTGTATAAATATACAAGTATTTTTATATGCAAGACTCTATTAAAAAAATGTAATATAATTAATACGTCGAATAACGAAAGATATGATCTTTAAATCAAAGTTCTTTCTTTTTTTATTATTATTATTATTATTATTATTATTATCCCAAGAGGTACATACAGAATTGAAATTTTATTTCAAATTTCTCGAGTACATGCAACAACGATACACAACGTCATCTTATTTTGGAGTTCGTATGATAAACAAACAAAAAAATCTGTCTTTTAATTTGATCGTACGAATAATCGAAATAATTGTCAATATTTTTAATCCTAAGAACGAATAGAGTCGGCTCGTATCTATATAATAACTACAACAACAACAACAACAATAATAATTATTATTATTAAAAAATGGAAGAATATATATTTTGGGATATGTCGATTCAATCGACCCGATATAATGATAAAATACGTATATATGTACACATTGATAAAATTAAGAACATCGGTTTTAAGTACAGACACTGTACAATGATACGAATTTCGACTCTATATGCAAGAAAAGAAAAAAAAATAATCCACAATTAATTTCGATTTTTATTCTCTTCGTACGGTTCGGTAATCGTAACGACATCGACCGTTCGATGAAGTTCCGTAGACGCAACCGTGGAAGATAATTCTTTTGATTTCACACTTTTGGTTAATATCTGTAAAAGACTTTTTTCACGTGGACCAGTAGTAGTAGACATCTTCGACGAGTCGTCCGCTATGATATCGTTCATCGTCGTTGATTTAGCTGTCACCTTCTTGACCTGCGTTTCTGTAAATATCAAATTAAAAAAAAAAATAAATAAATGAATAAAAAATGGTGCTTGAAAGAGATCGTTAAAAAAAAAGATCTATATAAAAAAAGATACGAGAGGAAAAAGAAATGTCTATGAGATTTCTTTCCTTTTCTTTCCTGTTTTATATATATATATACTGTATAATATATAATATAATATAATATATATACAAATATATGTATATATAAACATTTTTTTTATCATCTAAAAGTTGTATGATATCTGATGGTTAGAAATGCATATATATATAATTTATATATATAATTTATATATATACACATATATATTACCGTAAAACGATGGAATCTTTATAGATTCAGAGATTTTAATAGTCATGCAATCAGGCGCCTTTAGATTTTTCGTTCCAACAGATCTATGTACCTTTGGGTTCCAAATAAAAGTATAGTACAACGAAAGAAGTACGGCGATCAAGCTGACGCATACAATGTACGCCATTACGGTCATTATGCGTACCATTTTTTTATTGTACTCAATCTTATAAAATTTATTCTTCTTTGCTTCCCCGGGGTAACGGATCTCGTTTTTCTGTTCCTTTTTACGGCCACCAAAGGTACGCGTTATTTTTGCTATTATTTCTTGTGCGCTCATCTTTCTTGGAAGCTGCATCCTCGATCTAAATTTTGCCCCATGAAAGAATGATGTTGATTTTCAATGTACAGAGGAGACTTTTTCTTTTTAATTTTTGTTTCATTATTTATTTATTTATTTATTTTTTTTTAAAAATTGCTTGCATTCTTTGTCAACGATTTAAGAACGAACGAATCCTCGAGCCGCAGTTCGGAACAGATTCGTTCGTCATTCAAAAAAAAAAAAAAGAAATGAACTGAATAACCTTTTTTTTTTAAATTAATTCATTCATTCATTACTAATTAAATTTCCTCTTCTAATTTCTATGATTCTAGTTAAACGAATAGATCGTAATTCGGTGTGTATTTACGCTAACGTAGCCATCATACAATCCACACACACACACACACATGCATAGCACGTAACACGTTAATTATTCTCTGTATTTATTATCAAGCTTGGACGCATGCGATCTTATCACTTTATACATTGCATTCGATGCATTCTCGTAAGGGTAGAAAATCGTGCATCTATGTAATATGACAAATGTTCACGTGCATTCTAACCTAGTCTAAACCTTTCTCATCGTGATTTTACACACTCACATTACAAATACACAAAAGCATGCACGCACGCATACGTATACACGTATATACACACGATTGTTGTTTCGAAAAGAATGACTAAGTGAACGTATATTTTATACGAATTGTTCGATGGATTGGTAGTAAGAAAGAGATAAAAAATAATAAAGAAAAAGAAATGTCTTTGTGTGTGTGTGTGTGTTGTGTGTGCTGCGTGCTGTGTGTATATATATATATTTCTGTTCGTATAATTTGTATGCGTTAGTCTCTTGACATATTAAAAGCATGGCACCTTTTTTCTCTCCCCCACTTTTTTTCTCTCTATCTCTCTCTTTCTCTCGCTCTCTCTCTCTCTCTCTCTCTCTCTCTCTTTTTCTTCTTCGTCTATCGGTTAGGTTATTCCTCTTTCTCTAGTTTTCCTTCAGACCGACCTTATATCGCTTTGCCGTTTTTACTACTAAAAGCACACCCAGCTCAGAAAATATCAGAATATGCGTCTTGGAAGCTCTCGTAATGCGCAAACTCGAAAACTCAGGACAAGAGAGAGAGAGAAAGAGAGTGAGTGAGTGAAAGAGTGAAAAAGAGGAGCTTTCACGCACGTACGTGCGATACGCGCGCACACACACACGCACGCACGCACGCACACGCACACACACAAATATTCTACGTAGCTTTTAGTTTTCATTTTTCCTTCATCTATTCACTTTCTTTGAATTTTTTTTACAAAATACTTTATTTTTTTTTTCACAAGCTTCCCTATCCTTTTTTTTTTATTTGATTTAATTCGATTCGATTCGATTCGATTCGATTCGATTCGATTTGATTAGATTAGATTTTTTCTATTCGTTTTTATTTTGTTGTCGTTACTTTCTTTTTTTCTTTCTGCGTCTTCTTTTTTTTCCTTTTCTCTTTCTTTTTCTTTTTCTTTTTTTATTTGTGAACGTTTCTAGCAAACATCTATAGATCATACGATACTCTCGTACCTCGCACTCGGAACATATACAAATGAAATTTCGTTTCATGCCTTTATCCATCCTCGTAAAGTTCCTTTCAAAATAATCCATTAGAGAATAAAGAAAAAAAGGAAAGGGGGAGGAATAACAACGAAGAAATCATTCACGATTTCTCGCGTTTCCGTTTCTCTTCATTTTGTTTTCCTTCCTTTCTTTCTTTCTTTCTTTCTTTCTTTCTTTCTTGTTTCTCTTTTTTATTTATTCATTTATTTTTTTAATTTTGTTCCAAAAGACCAAGATCATCATATTTCTTTCGGAAATACAAATCTTCGTGAATGTCGAATCCTTTCTTTCTTTCTTTTTTTCTTTCTTCTTTTTTTTTTTCCTTATGTTGCATAAAGGCGAACTTTATATCGATCATGTCCTTAAACTTTTGATAAAACTCTGACCTCGGTATGTAAGGGGTGGTCAAGATAAAAAAAAATATTTTTTTTCTAAAAAGGACGCTCTCGACATTTACATCGTTTTCTTTTCAAGTTTTTCGAAGATCGATCAAAAAGACAAAAAAGAGAGTGAGGGGGGGAGGAAGGGAAAGAAAAGAAAAATCGTTCGTTCCTTTCGATATCCCCCTTCCCCACTGCCCCACCGCCCCAATGTATGTTTCTTGACATGATTACGACCGTGCACACCTTTGTGTTGATACGAATGTAACGATCGATGAATACAACGATCGTCTCCGTAGAAAAGGAATATAAACGTTCTTTGCTTTGGGAGAGACACGAATCGTTCGATCAAAACCCGTATCTCATTATATTTCCTTTTTAAAAACGTTCGTACGAATTCAGGATGGATTGTGTCAGATGACGACGACGGAGAATTCGTTGAATCAATCATTAATGATTATTTAAGACGCTTACGATCGCCAGATACGATTTATTTGTCGAAAAAAATGTATTCATTAAGTTTCACCTGCAACTCATTCGTCAACCGATGTAACTAAGGGTAAAAAGAAGCCATAACGTTAATCGTACTGACCCTGTTACACTTATTACGTTCACAAACGGAGGGGATGATTGTCCTAGAGCGTTCGTACATCCATATCGCTACCCTTATTTCTAAGGCTTTAATCGTCTCCGTTAAACCCTCACCCAACCCCCACACCCACCCCTTTAGGTTTTTCTCCAACCTTCTTACACTGTTTCCTATTCTTTCTTTCTTTCTTTCTTTTTTTTTCCCCTTTCACCGATCGCGTTCCATAACGAAATACTTAAACGGAGATAATCGTATTTAAACGTACGTAACTCTGCATTATTCGATTAAGGAATACTTTCAATTACGTACGGTGCTACGTATATTGCTTTACGAACTTTCAAATTAATATGAATATTCTTTGTATATTATATATATACATACATATATATTTATATATGTACATAGTAAGTCGAGGTGAAATATACGTATGTCAAATTCAATATGGCGTACCATTGATTCTTTCTTTATTTATTTATTTTCACCGTTAGATATCCATTTGCAATTTATAGACACTCTAATAATCATAATTCAACTGTTATATATATATATATATATGTAAAACTAAACATAAATTATATGACTCGAAATGTTATTTTCCTCTTCTCGACTCGCCAAATAAATTCAAACGTTCATTTAAATTCAAACAAGAAATTAAAGAATTTTTAATAAGATTTATTATCCTAATAATCGTCGTTGTCGTCATAATTGTCGCTGTTGTTTTATTTGAAAACAAACCAAAAAAATGAATGAATATGAACGCACTAGTAGGATCTAAAAGGAGAGAGATTTTTGGATCGTTGCAAAGCGAACGAAGCTGTGACGTAACTCGTTGTATAATAAACCAAACCATACGAGCACGGCAGCCTGTTTATGCGACTACAAAAAGCGTTCTATAAATTTTCTCTAAATTCTCTAAGCTTCCCGCGTTGTTGACTGTTTTATACGACAACCGTGTTGGATACCATCATACGAGAATATGAGATATTTTCCAATCGAAATAAATTTCGTTATCCATTCGTACGATTTACGACGAACGATATTTAAATATCCAATCCGATCGTTTCTCGAAAGGGAAAATTAAAAAAAAAAAAAAAGAATGAAAGAAAACGAAAAAAAAAAGAATTCTTTCGCCGCAACTCTAATTCACTCACTTTCCTCGTTATTACCCGTTTCGTTTCGTCGTCGTCGTTGTCGTAGATCATCGTCCGTCGTTACGTTGTAAATAATTTCATCTGTCAAACTCGTGTCCTCCGATTCATCGTCCATTCTCTCGCGTCGATCGAATCTCATAACTCTCGTCGAGTTATCATAAGACGATCCTCGAAGATTTTTCCCTGAAAAATTTCGTGAATTTATTTTCTCATCGATCCTCTTCTCGTAACGTTCTTTGTTACCGCGCGTAACGATGTACTGTCCAATGATCGCGGATGAGGAATCGTTGTCGTTGTTTCTCTCGCGTATGAGTTCGGCCAGGGTAGTTTTCAAGGACGTTAAAGATTCCTCGAAACCCTCGTAATCAATGGTACGTTCCTGTAAGCCCGTATCTTCCCAGTCGTTATTCCCTACGATGGAATCGTTATCTCTCGACGTGTAGTTCCGTGGTATTGTTTCCTTCGTGTACTTGTTCGGGGGTAATTCGACTCGAAGAAAATTTAATTGCGGATCGGCCCTCAAACGAATCGCCGTGCCGTGCATCAAACGCGGATTAGGTGGTTCCCAAAGGAACAAATAATAAGCGCTTAATACGATCGCGACGAAACTTACGGAGAACATGTACGCCAACACCGTTATAATGCGCACTATTTTTTTCGGTTCCTTGCTCTCGTAAATACTCGCGTTTAAGTCTTTCGCGGCAGCATCACCTGGACTACCATCAGGCGACGATGACTCTTGGCAGCCCGATTCTCCGCTACTACCGTCCTTACTCATTTTCTTTTATGATTCTTTTCAAATGCAACGATTCGTCGATTCTCTGGTAACCATGATTCGAGTTGTCCCTTTTTTCTTTCTTTTTATATATATACATGTAAATATATAAATAAAAATTTTATATATATATATATATAGAGAGAGAGAGAGGTATATATGTGTATATATAAAAATTTAAGAGCATGTATTAAAAGATTACATTTATTTTTTTCATTTCTTTTCTTTTTTTTTTTTGGAAACCTGGCGCGCTTAATTTCTTCCCAAATTTTCTCTTTACATATCTTCAGGTTAAATAAAAGGATAATAATAAAGAGAAAGAACAACGGATCGTAGTCTTTTGAAAGCGAAAGCGCGCGCGTTACTGCAACTTCTCGAGGAATGATCGTGGAAAAGCTCATTCCTTCGGCACGTGCTCGGCGAGGGTTGCGCACGCGTTATCTCTCTCTCTTTCTCTCACACACACTCTCCTTCTCTCTTTCTATATCGTGACACGCTGCCACATTTTCCCCTTCCAACCGTTTAATTTCATAATTCATTCTATTGATACAAACAGAGAGTAGAATGTTACAGCGATTATTATAGATTACGAAATATATAGGTTAGAATAAAAAAATTGTTTTTCACTTTTTTCTTTTTTTTTTTTTTTTCATATACGACCATCGGCCATAACTGCTTCCTGTGTATATTTATACAAAACGTATCGTTGATTGATAATAAACATTATTCCGTTCATACATACATACATACATACATATATACGTATATGTATATATATATATATATACATACATACATACATATGTATATACGTATATGTATATATATATATATACACACAGTACTTATAAACATTTTTTCAACCGACACATTTTTTGATTTATAAAAATTTATTTTTCATATACGCGCGCGCGCACCACACACACACACACACACACACACGCACGCACGCACGCACGCACGCACACATATTATACTGCGCACGTACTCTTTGTCAATACATATTTTCCTCATCGTGTCATCGTGTACGTATACACAGGTTTAAATGGTCGATACCCGCGTCGCGTTTGGTTAGCAGTCAGCCATCTTGATCTTACGTCACGTGTTTGGAAGCGATCGTCTCGTTCTCCGTAAGTACATATAAACTTTGGGCTGAGAGACAGGATATCGAATATCTTTCATTAGATACGTGCATATAAGCGTGATACTTACCGATATAATATATATATATATATGTGTGTGTGTATTTTTTTTTTCTAATACGAGTTAATTGTCTTCCATATTAAATCCGTCAAAAATGTGAACAGTTGGTGATTCGACCGTGACATTTTCCTTCGACGAAAAAAGTTCAATCGCTCGATGAGAATAATTATGTTCGATGCATTAAATGACCCTTTCAACGCTTCTCACGCATAAATAGTTTTGTTATGTCGAATTAATTTATTCGTTCGATTAATTCTTCCTTTATTTTTTTAAACCGTCGATGCGCGATGAAACGTAAACATAACCTGTTCTCTAATGCTCGAATGACGTTGTTATTTTAAGATTAAGTTAGTAGTAATAATAATCATCATCATTGTTACGTTTGCGTAAAGTCTGCAGTTTACCTTGATGTATATATAAATATGGACGACGAAGAATATCTTCAACCTGTTTTAACTTCTCAAGAGGAGGATAACTTTCAAAGATTGGATACCATACCTATCGTCTCAATATCATTGCTCTACGGCGTAAGTATGCATTGTACGATCGCGTTAAATATAATACAAATAAGGTGAGTCGATTGATGCAATATTTTGAAATTCTTTAGGTAGCGTTAGAAATTGTCGGAATTGTATTCGTTTCTGTATGGCCCCAAGAAGAGAACAAATGCGATACTTATTTTATATACCTATATCTTCATTGTCTATATTGGCTGATAGTTATGATCACCGATTATATTGTGAAAGCCAAACATCACACATTAAGAATTTGCGGATATCTTGATTTTTATCAATCAACTTATCAACATATAAGAGCGCCTCTTTTTATAACATCGCTTTGGAATACATGTTACTTGTTATTAGCTGTAATTTTACATCATACCCATAAGATGAATTACGAACAGTACTGCAGGGCATCGGAATGGTTAACACCTATTAATTACATTATATTCTTAACTACCATAGAGTTTATGGTAATTGTTCCGGTTTATGTGAATTATATTAGTAAGTATACTTTGTATTTTATTGACAAAGGTTACCTACAAATCTTATCCACATTTCTTAAATGAAGTTTTTTATATTTCTTCTTTCGGGTAGAAAGAGTTATAAGATTCAACAGGTTACGCCCGTTACCCGATGTTAAAAGAGAGGAATGGTTGTCATCTTTTACCCAAGATTCTTATGCAAGCAGTGGCGAAATCGGATACCATCACAGAGGCTCCAATTTAGAAGAATTACTTGAAAAACAAGCAGACTTAATAAGATATTTACGAGACCATAATGTTCAATTGAGTCATAGAATAATGATATTAGCTTCTCAACGAAGAACTCGAGAAGTTTAGATGATTGATAGTCAACATTGAAATCAAAATGAGATAATTAGGAATTTAAAACATTACTTGTAAGTATGTAAGTTTAAGCGCACGCACAATTCGATATACTCATTTAAATTAATCGATATTGAGAATGTTTGTTGTGTTTTGTTAAATTTATTCGTTAGAAGAATAATCGAAATTTCGTTTCTTCTTCTTTTTTTTTTGTCGTTACCTTTTGGCAAAGGTTTTATCAACGATGTGTTTAAAGTGTATCTGTATACTCACTCATTGTTAATATTTCGTACGGATACATCTAGAGCGATTATATAATAGGTTTCTTATTTTGCTTATATTTTTATTTTATTATCGTTCGTAAAAATATCTTGTTTACATGCAATTTTTGGGCAAATTATTAACACATTCATTAACGAACTTGTGAAAAAAAAAATATAGAGATATGTATAAGCTGCTTTCGAGTAACATTAAAGATTAGATTGATTTTTTTTTTTTATACGCTAATTAAGAAAATTATGTAATTATAAATTCGATAAAACTTAATTTTTTTTTTGTAGCATTTTGCGTGGATTTGTTAATATACATGATTCTCTAGGTATAAAATAATTATACTGCAATACTGTGATAGAAAGTGATGTATGCGTTGTTCAAACAAATAAAATATACGTATATTTTGAAATATAGAACGTACATAATATTGACTTTACATAAAACAAGTTTTATGTTGCATTTGAATTTGGTCTAAAGGAGGAAAAAATATCTCTTTTGTAAATTTAATGATACAATATTTTTCAACGTATATTTAACATATTTAACATTCAATAATTACATATTTTTTTTAGTAATGATCTCTTGTCTCGTTGAAATTGCAAAGAAAGAAAGAAAGAAAGAAAGAAAGAAAGAAAAAAAGAGAAGGTTTCACGTAATTAGTATATTTATAATATTTCTTTCGTTTACGGTTTATTGATGTAATCGACGAAAGGAAAGATGTTATACATTTTCATATACCTCTTAAAAATATGATAATTTCATTAGAAAATTGTTGGTACACGTGTGTATATATACATATTTGTCTCCTTTTAATTATTATATCGTTAAGAAAATTACAATATAGTAAAAACAGATTAGTTAAATTATTTTTATGCTCGTTAATTAGTTTATTTTCTACAGTCTTTCCGAACATCTTTACAAAGATTATTGCCTTACAAATGTCGCTCTCTTAAATTCCAAATATTTCCATATATTTTCCATTGAATTATATTATTTTCTTGAACGATTTGCTTACTTGCTTTCTTATTTTTTTTTCCTTTTTACTTTTTCTTTTTTTCCGTAGATATCCTTGGTTATTCGTATTTATATATTACAAAATGTATTCTCATCTAAATACATAAATGCATACTTGTCACGCCAGACAGGATACATGCTATTAATTACAATATTACAAAGGTGTACTTGGCGATGATACTTAAGTTTTAACAGTTTTCTACAATCAAATTTGAAGATTATTAACTTAGTCACACGCGTTAGCATAATTTACAAATTATAAAGATATCATGGCGTAATGAAAGGATGTAGCGTATTAAAAAAAAAAAAAAAAAGAAAAAAGGAAAAAAGAGCACAAGCTCCTGGATCTGACTGATAAGAGGATACAAATTTCGAAAACTTTGTCAAACCTTAAGACTCGCAAGTTGTATTCGTAATATTCGTAACATAATTGTAGGCAATAATGACCGACTAATTAGCATGTTATATCGTAATTACAATTCTTCTTTTTTTTTTCAGACAATAATATCTCGTTGCCTTTACTTATTTTTGTTAGATGCGAATCTAATCTCTGTACTCTATTTTTTACGTATTTGTTCTTGTTTTTTTTTTTTTAGTTTTTTCTTTATTTATTTATTCTATCATTACACTCAAGGTTTTCTAATGCGCTAACACTTTAATTAATACCTATGTATGTTGCAGCCAAGGATAATAGATTCAATTCGTATACATATGTACTGTATAATATATATATATATATATTTATATATCTATATATGTATATACACAGACATATATATACAAATGATCAGGATAAATGACGTTTCTTTACTTTGTATTTTATTATTTTTGACAAGCGACATATATGTATATATCACTTTTCATTAATTGTTTCGTATTTCACGCGGTAATATTATTTTACATTATTTATAATGTATACATACATACATTATATATATGTATGTATGTATGTATGTATGTATATAATAAAGTTTATCGTACAAAGGAATCTATATATGTACACAAGAGTATCGCAAATATCTGTTCCTACTTATAGCGATAGGCCTGTAGTTCATTAATTAATATTACGTAGTAGATATCAACATAGAAAACTAATTTACACTTTGGAACACTGAATTCTCTACGTTACTAAATGACCGCAGATGCACGGATAGATATGCGGTCGTATTGCGCATCATCATGAAATTCTACATACGAGAGCAGGATGCATCTCGAGTTCGATTAAGAGACATCGAAAGTAGCATTCGTCGTTATCTTCTTCTTTCTCTTCGTCTTCTTCTACTAATCGATCTTCAGACATTTTTTTTTTTTTTTTTTTTTTTTTTTTTTAAGATATCTCGCACGATAGAAAGAAATAATCTTCTCATCCTTGTTTTGTATCAGCCTCTTTTTATTTATTTGTTCGTTTCTTTTTCTTTTTTTCTTCTTTTCGTAATAAGATTTTTTTTTCTAGTTGAAAAATTTGTACTACGCTTTTAGGCCAACCGTTTCCAATTTGTCAGCTACGCGCGTTTTAACGGATTGGAGTTTTATCTTCAAAAATTCTCACTACTCTCTGTGAATATGTAATATGTATATATTTATATATATATGTATTTTTTTCTTTGTTATTATTTATTTATTTATTCATTTACTTTAAATCATTATTTTCTTTCTTTCTTTCTTTCTACCTATACTACTACGCATCGTAAGTAATCGTTCATTATTGTCACAATTATTACACTAAATTATTTTTCTTTTTCTATCTCCCAGAGGAGGACTGTCGTCGAAACGAAATCGTCTTCGTACTTCTCTTCTCTTCTCTTCTTTTCTTTTTTTTCTTCTTTTTATTTATTTCTTTTTTCCACGATACAATCCTTATTTCGTTACGATGCGATTTTACTATCAAAGTTATTTTTCCACTGGAGAATAAGAGAGGAGAAAAGAAAATATCGCGGAGAGAAAGAGAGAGAGAGAGAGAGAGAGAGAGAAGCGTGTACATACCATACATATGTATGTAGATACGTAATATATATATATAAATATATATGTAGATATTTTTGCTCTAGTCAACCTCGCGATTCGAAGGTTATATGCGTTTTTCTCTATATAACCGACGTCGATAACTATAGATGGAAACGGTGGATGAAGTCGTCAATTATATTTGACGTTTATACTCGACAAAATCGATCGGATCGTTAATCAAATTTTTTAATTTCTATGTTGCGCCGCGAAGAGAACTATAAAAATTATTCCTTATAATTATTCGACGTAGAAGATACGCGAAACCAAAAACGAAATCAAAATTAAAGAGACAAGTATAACCGAAGGAGAAACAGAAAAAGAATTGAGGGGAGAGGGGGGAAGGGAGAAAAAAAGGAAATTCTTATATACACCTCCTAGAGATATATACATACATACATATATATATATATATATAAATATATATATATATACATATATATCTAATAATTGTGAGTATAAAAAGAGAATTTGTTCGACGCGCGGAATCGGGCGGAATCGCGCTGAGTCGGGCGGAATCGGGTGGAATCGGGTGAAATCGGGTGGAATCTCACGCATGCGTACTGGCAACCACGGTCCCAGTTCCAGTTCCCGTAGTCGTTGTTGTTGTTGTTGTAGTAGTACTACCGTCGACTTGCGTAGATGACGACAATTGTTCCTCCGCCTCCATCATTTTTAATTTTCTAACGACCTGAGCGTGTTCCTCCAACAACCTGGCGAACTCGTCCCGTCGAATTTCCGCCTCGACCTGCATACGTTTTATCCTCTCCCTGATACCACTGGGACTGTCCAATGGCGAGTGCCCCGAGGATGAATTTTCCGTACTGCTGTTTTCGTTCGACGACGAGGAAGACATCGTCGTGGTACCGTCGATCAGGCCAGGATTTTCATCTTCCATTTGCGAAACACGAGAGTCCACGTCGTAAACCGTCAGGCTGTGAAATATTCGAAGAAAATTAAGAAAAAGAGAAAGGGAGAGAGAAATAGAGAGAGAGATAATGATTTTTGTTTTACATTATATAATAGAGATATATAGATATATACGTATTACTTGTTTCTTTTTTTATGATATCTATATATATATATATTTTTCTTTTTCTATGCTAATGCAATGGATCAGTTATTTATGGGTTTTGGTTAGAGGACAGGATAGATAGGTTAGGTTATATTAAGACGATCTTCATGTCTAGAGAGTTAAGAGAACCAAAAAAAAAACGTCACGTTCGATACATGTATCTATGATCGATATATCCAGATACATACATATATACACACACACACATACACATATATATATATTCATATGTATTTATAGAGAAAAGTATCTATTCTATTCGTTTTCGTAAAAAATTTGTTCGAACGATATCTTATAGTTATTCAATAATGAGTTATCCTTCTTCTTCTTTTTTTTCCTTCTTTTTAACTGTACCATTAATTTTTTTTACGAATCCTACTTAACTCATTAAAAATACCGTAGGAGCCATAAATTCACTTTTTAATTCTTCAATTTTTTTTTATCGTTTTCCAATAATATAATAATAATAATAATAATAATAATAATAATAATAATAATAATAATAATAGTAATTTATCTCTTATCCTTAAATGACATAACTTTACAAATCTAACGAATGATTTAGGATCGAGAATCTGGTATATATGTACGATAAACGGATTTAGAGCTGGGGCTGTTTTTAAATTCGATTGGTTCGCGTCTCTCTATGTTGACAACATCCTTAGAGATAAAAAAAATATTAAGATATGGAAGATCGATCGATTAGGATCGATTAGGATCGATTAGGATCGAGTTATATCTTTTATCTAATTTCTCTTGAAACGGTCCTTATAATCGTTTATCGATCGTAATAGAATTTTAACGAGTCGAGCGACTTACTCTAATCTATCGTCGTCCAAAAAAAAAAAAACAAAAAATAAGAAAGATAAAAAAGAAAAAAAAACAATTACTCTCATTCCAGACCTTTTAAATCCTGCAATTTGGCTTGTGATTGTACGATATGAAGAAGAAAAGAAAGAAAAAAAAGAAGAAAAAAACTAGCCTAATCGAGTCTCGAAAAGAGGTGGGAGGGGGGGGGTTAATCGATCGTTAATATGATCTAGTAATTTTGAGGGTATTTAAGAACTTAGGGACTATATTTTAATTGGTTCTTTTAAATCTATGATTGAAGAAAATTCATTTACGAAATAAATGTGTCTGTATGTACATACACACGTACACACAAATACGTGTATGTGTGGTGGTGGTGTGTGTGTATGTGTGTGTGGTCTCTCGGATCGGATCGATCGTTGGAGGGACGACGTATAACAATTGTCATTTGCGTCAGTGTCGGTTACGTCATTAGATGGCCAAGTACATAGGCTAAATTCGTTTTACGATCGAGATGATGGAGGGAAAGTTGTGATTCATTATCGTCTATATATATATATATATATATATATATATATATATATATATATATATATGTATATATGTATATATGTATATATACGTATATACTCCATTCCTGTAATATAATGAAATATTTTTTTTTGAAAAAGTTCCTCTTACCTGCATACTCGTGGGATTTTCCTTCCCGACGGCATGGTCAGTGATATGTTAGGTAACGTTCCTAAAAAAGAAAAAAAGAAAAAAAAAATAAGAATAAAAAGAGAAAAACAACGGTCGATTAGAATTATGTTATCTTGAAATTTTATTTTTTTCGTTTTTCTTTTTTTATTATTTTTTTTTTTTTAATCACAATTTCATCTCTACGAAAATTATATTCACAGTTAATTTCAAACGATATCGTTTTCTTTTCCTTTCTTTTTTTTTGTCTTGTTCCTCGTCTGTCGCTCGTCTTTGAATAACATCGAAGTACAATGTACGTTGTATTTTTATTATTAATATATTTTTTTTTATTATCATTATACATTATACATGATATATAATAAGAATATTATTCTATACGATATAAGAAATTTTCTGTAATATTCATGTGTTATATTTGTTTCATTGAATGAAAAAATAGTATAAAAATAATATAAATAATGTGAATGGGAATATTCGTTTATTCATTTATTATGAAGTTGTGAGAATAGCAAAGAAAAGAAAAGGAAAGAAAAGAAAAGAGAAAAAAAAAAAAAAAAAAAAAAATAGAAAGAATATTTTCTTTCTCGAACTACGTAATTAAGAGAGAGGAAAAAAAATTAAATGGTATATAAAATAGTATGACGGTGTCCCGCTAAATAGAAAGTGGGTAATAAATAGAGTAGGTACGATTAAAGGAACGATGTTCTCTCTTTCTCTCTCTCTCTCTCTCTCTCTCTCTCTCTCTCTCTCTCTCTCTCTCTCTCTCTCTCTCTCTCTCTTGGCTAACTAGGCTCTCATTAATTTAAGATAACTCTGACGTGAGCACACCATACGTATACCCACAGCATCCTACATATATTATGTATATATATTATATATATATATACACATATATATATACACACACGTACGTTTGTGTAGAATAGAAATGGCGCATGCTAAACGAATCTCCCTTTCTCTAAATTTTGATTTTTAGATTAATGAATGGTATCATTTATGTATATAGTCTATGATATACTTGATTCCTTAATTATATATGTTTAAAAAAAATATATAATTTAAAAAAATATATATACATATATTTATACAAATTATGTATATAATAAAATTAAACGAATTAATACGAATAAGCTTGTCAATAATATATATATATATATATATATATATATATATATATATATATTACTTGAATTAACAATTTTTATTTCTGTTAAAGTTGTGAAGAAACGAAACGAAAGTAAAAAAAAGAAAAAAAATAAAAAAGAAAAAAAAATAGAAAGGAAAGAAGAATTTTTCCAAAATTATTTCTTAATTTTATTGAGAATTTAAACGTCACGAATGGAAGGTAAGAAATAGAATTGGAGTGTGTGTGTGTGTGTGTGTGTTTATCATCGACGTTGATACCGATTAAAACTTGAAAGAACAAAGAGGAGAGAACATGTATATCTACATATAACGTATATATTATAAAAATACATAAGTAGGGTGTATACGTATGCATGTGTAGTACGTGTGATCAAAGAGACGTAGTATACGTTAAAAGAGGGATCTTTTTCATTATTTACGGCTTGGCAGAACTTTCGATATTGTATATCCTTTACTACATCTGTGTATGTATTTACACACACACACACACACACACACACACACACACACACACACACACACACGCGCGCGCGCGCGCGCGTATATATGTTTAACATAAGTATATTTATGTATATTTATACTTTATCACTAAAACTTGAAAACTTTCGATAAGACAAGATGAAACATATGTACATATGTACATATGTACATACATGTATATATATATATATATTTATATAAAGTTTCTATTTTTTCTTATTTTTTATTTTTTACTCCTTTAACTCGAATTATGGAGTCACTTTCAATGAGATAAATTCAATTGATAAGTTATTGTTAATTGCAAGTTAATTCGTTTTATTAAGATCGATCATTAGCGTGTTAGACGTAAAGTCTTTTAAAAATAGTATCTCGTAGCCGGAGTTCCGATTCGATCGGAACCTTGGCCTCGTATAAACTTTAGGATCCATACATATATATTATATACATATATACATATATATATATATATATATATATATATATATATAACATATATATACATATATACATATTCATCGTTTAATGCTTATCGACATTGGCAATTAATCGTTTTATTTAAAATCGTCTCTCAGTTCGATCCCATCCCTATGGTCATTTCAATCACTTTTCGATCATAATATTTGCACAATTTGCGATTATTCTCGTTTGTTTTTTTTTCTTCTTCCTTCTTCTTCTTCTTCTGTTTCTTCATCATCTTCATCTTTATCTTCATCTTCATCTTCTTCTTCTTTTTTTTTTTTCAATACGCTTAATTGTTCCACGATTCATATAAAAGTTTCCTTTTCTTTTTTTCCCCTCTTTTTCTTTTTCTCCTTCCTCTCGAGCCGTATAAAATCAAATGGATCAATATATATTCGACTAAACGCGAATACAAATTATTCGTTCGTTTATATTCTCTCTCGATATATATATATATATATATATATATATATATATATCTCATTCGATATTAATTATGATCGAGAGAAGATCGATAGGAGTTTTTCCCATTCTTTTTCTTTTTTTTTTTTATTCGACTCGAGAAAAAGAAGAAGAAGAAGAAGATGAAAAATATCTACTCGCCTATCACCCCTTCGATATCACTCGATATTATTTATGATCGAGAGAAGATCGATAGGAGTTTCCTTCTTTTTATTTTTTTTTTTTTATTTTAAATTCGATCCGAGAAA
>OU426854.1:9812891-9827891 GCA_911387685.1 Dolichovespula media
CCATTGTTCCTTTTTCATTTCTTTTTTTTCTTTCAAATCGATGCCAAGGACCGACAATAATCGTCGATGTCGCCGACACCATTGATTCGGGTCGATCATTATAATTACGGATCGGTCGAACACGTTGCATTAGACGTATCCTGAGCGTTCCCTCACCCTCACTCCCCAACCCCCCACCCCCACCCACTCCCTCTAACATTCTTATTACACGCACGCACACGTACATACGTATGTAATGCATCGGCAATGAAATAAATAGATACGCGAGTGCTATGATACGATATGATATGATATGATATGATATAATATAATATAATAACGATATGATATAATATGATATGTATTTATGTATAATATGTACGTTTTCGAATTGACGATACGTTTTTGAAATAATGGCGACAAATGAATTTTTCCTTTTTTTTTTTATTTGTCGCGTTCCTTTCCTTTATCGAATAATTTGTCAGACTGATTAATATCGAATATAAATATGTATATATGTATATACGTATATGTATGTATATATTCATACGTAAACACACACACACACACACACACACACACACATGTATGCATGTATAATATATATATTCGATTACTCGATACGTTTGGATAGATTCAAAATCGTATCGTTTGGTAATACTTATTATATTAATTATGTCACCGAAGAATGAGATACGATCTAATTGCCGTGAGATTAAAGTGCGTTTAATCGTAATGGCTAAAAATAATAAAGTGAATATTTTATATAGTGATAGAGAGGAACATATTATATATTATATTTATATATATAATTATATATGTATAATTATATTATTATATATAATTATACATATATATATATAATATGGCGTATAATATGGTGTTATTCGCGATAGAGGATAAGGAAAGAGAGACGGAGATAGATATATATATATAGAGAATAGAAAAAGAAAAAAAAGAAAGATATATATATATATATATAAATATATGTATATATTATATATATATATATTATTATTTATAATATATATATATATAAATATACGTATATATTATTATATATATATTATTATTAAAATATATATATATATATAAATATATGTATATATTATTATTTATAATATATATATATATATATAAATATACGTATATATTATTATATATATATTATTATTAAAATATATATATATAAATATATGTATATATTATTATTTATAATATATATATATAAATAATTAGGCTTCTTCGTCAGGCCATTCAAAATTATCCTCGACATTGGCTGTACCACCGGTGGGTACAGGCCGAGATTCTCCATCCGGTTCCTCGACGAATGGCTCCATCGAAACATTATCGACTTCGTACTCTACCACGTTGTCTTCCTCGATCTGAAAGAAAAATAAAAACGACACGCGAATAAATTACATTGCGACAGATACATACAATCGATCTATCATTCATTTACTTTTTTTTTTTTTCTTTTTTTGGCAATTAACGACAGTTCGATCGATCCGTCGTACGAGAAATATTTTGTATTCTTTTTCCTTTTTTTAATCTTTTTTCTTTTTTTTTTGAGGGATTTAATGACGCTCCAATCGATCTATCATTCATTTTTTTTTATTTTTCTTTTTTTCGGGTAATTAACGTCAGTTCGATCGATCTGTCGTAGGAGAAATATTTTGTATTCCTTTTTCTTCCTTTTCTTTTTCTTCTTTTTTTTTTTTTTTTTTTTTTTTTGTGGCAATTAACGACAGTTCGATCGATCGATCTATCGTAGGAGAAATATTTTTTATTCCTTGTTTTTTTGCAATTAATGACGGTTCAATAGATCTGTCGTAGGAGAAATATTTTGTATTCTTTTTTCTTCCTTTTCTTTTTCTTTTTTTTTTTTTTTGGGGGGGGGGAGGGATTCAATGATGGTTCGATCGATCTATCGTAGGAGAAATATTTTTTATTCATTTTTTTTTTGTTTTCAATTAATGACGGTTCAATAGATATGTCGTAGGAGAAATATTTTGTATTCTTTTTCTTCCGTTTCTTTTTCTTTTTCTTTTTCTTTTTTCTTTTGGCATTTAATTATCGATTGATATATTTTTTATTCCTTCTTGTTCGTTTTCTTTTTTATCGTAGGAGAAATATTTTTTATTCTCTCTTTTTCTTTTTCTTTTTTTTTTGACAATTAATGACAGTTCAATTGTACTATGAGAAATATTATCTATTCTTTCTTATTCTTTTTTGGCAATTAATGACAGTTTCACGCCATTAAAACGATACGGATCATTTATTTTGAAAGCGATGGCTGCAACAAGCTCTCATTTCATCCCCTCTCGTCACGAGAAAATCAAAGGTCAGCGTGCCAATCGCCACGCGATTTCTTTTCACGTTAAATTAATCACGAATTATGTGATCTCGTTTAAAAAAAAAGAAAAAAACTGAACTTGCACCGCTTTCAAAATAAACGATCCATACGATCCCGTGCGATGTAAAAAGAAGTAAAGAAAACTTCTTTGCGAATCTTGAATGAAAAAAGGAAAGAAAAAAAAAAAAAAAACAAAAAAAAAGAGAAAAAAGAAGAAAATTGGTCGCTCGTCATACAACATATTATGACCAAAAAAAAAAAAACGAAAAAGATATATGTTAATATGTACATATATACATATATACATATATATATACATATATATATATATATCTCTTCTTTAATTTTTGACACGCCTCACGGATAGTTATAACGTTATTTACGTAAAAAAAAAAAAAGAAAAAAAAATAAAAAAAAAATGAAAAAGAAAATAAAAAAAAATTAAGAAGAAGAAGAAGAAGAAGAAGAAAGAAAAAATTTACGAACGCGCGTCGACATAAATCACCGTAAGAAAAGTTTATTGGATTGGCAGCGATAAATGATCGCGTGATTTGAAATAATGATCTATCGGCAAAATCCTTCGATCACTTTCAATTCCCAAACCCCGATGTTACTCACTTTTTTCTTTTTCTTTTCTTTTTCTTTTCTTTTTTTGCCTTCGTTTTCGTTTCTCCTTTCTCTATTGCTTTTCTTTTTTTATTCTTTTTTTACCTTCGTATCGTCGTCCGTCGGGGGTAGCTCGAAGGCCTTCTCCTCCATCTCCTGATCTGTTATCTTGGAAAATAATTGATCCTCGCGGGAATAATCGGCGTCCTTTTTGTCATCGTTTATGTTCAAGGACACCTCGGCCAATCGTTCCTCCCTTTCCTGCCTTTGACGGACCTCCTCCGCGCGTTCCTCGATGAGCATCCTCTCCTGTTCCTCCATCAGGGCGCGTAACTTCTCAGCATTGATTTGTCTGGACGACAACGTGGAAAAAGGCTTCGTGAGAAAAGACAAGGTAAAAAATAAAAAAGAGAGAGAGAGAGAGAGAGAGAGAGGGAAAAAAAATTAGTTCGACCAGACGCAAGATGCAATTTCCATGCCCAGCGAACCCATAGACGTGTCGAGGGTAAAGAGCACCCTAGGGCAAAAACTTAGGGCGTACTGCGAACCCCTCTCCCTCCTCCTCACCCCTCTTCACACCACTCTTCTCCCTCCCTTCCACACATACCGTTTGTTGACCTTAATCTCGTTACTTATTTTTTTTCGTCTTTTTTATTTTTTTTTTATTTTTATATATTTTATATTCATATCTTTTGGTTGTTGTTGTTGTTATTGTTGTTATCAAGACTTCGATCTCCTCGAATATTATTTTCATCGAAAGGAATATATATCTCTCTCTCTCTCTCTCTCTCTACTTCGAATTAATTAATTTTGTTCGAAAAAAAAAAAAAATAAGGAATAAAAAGGAAAGAAATAAAGAGAACGCTCTTCTTCTCTCTTTCTCTATTTTTTTTTTTTTTTTATTTTCCGTCTCTTTCTCTTTTTCTTTCTCACCTTTCGGCCTCCTCCAAACGTAATATCTCAGTACGTTCCTTTTCTAATCTTTCCTCCTCGACCTTTCTCTCGGCCGCTGCCTTCTCCACCTCGAGGATCTCGTCGAGATGAGCTTTTCGATTCAAATCAATCTGCAAAGCCTCCCACGCCTTCTCCTCCTCCATCTCGTACTTCGTTATTTGTATCTCCGCGGCCTCCTTCTTCTCCTCTTCCGTTCTATGGAATATTAAGAATGAAATATTACAGATATGTTCGGTTCTTCCTTTCCTTTTTTTCTTTTCCTTTCATTTGCTTTTTTCTTTTTTTTTTTCCTTTCCGCATTCGTTTCACGCATCGTAGAATTTTTCCTCCTCCTCCACTCTCTCATTTCTTTTTTTTTTTTTGTGTGTTCTTATTTATTTATTCTCTCTATATTTTTTTTTTTTTTAAGATTCTAGAAGCAACAGTCTTATTTACCTGGATTCCTCTTCGACCTTAAGCAAATATTCCTCGGCCCTTTTCGCAGCATCCTTTTTGTCTTGTTTCACTGAAACAATATTTTCGTTCGTCCTCAAATTTTTTTTTCTTTTTTCTCTTCCTTATGTCCTTTCGCACTAACGAAAAATCTTATCATTCGTACGTGCAAAAATATATATTACGTATTGCAGACGAAAGTTTCGTAATTATACGACGTATTTACGTATAATTTTCCATTTTTCTTTTTTTTGTTTTTTTTTTTTTATATATTAATTTCTATCAATTCTCATCAATACGTATATATATTATATATATATATATATATATTTTTTTTTTATCTGATCCTACAAATAATAAAGTTTGTATCTAACGAATGATATATATATATATATATATATATATATTTTTTTTTATAATAGTCCTATACACGTATATCGAGTAATTTTGGACAAATAGGTATAACGAACATATGTGAAAAGTGGGTAAATTCGACGTGACGTATGACGATAAATCATTTCAAGGATACGATTTGTAACGTAACAAAGGATATTATCATACTTTCGACAGACTCGAGACACTGATTATATACATACATACATACATATATATATATATATATATGTATACATATAACAAAATTTGCAAGACACATCGGATCGTGCAAAAGACAACATACGGTTTAGAACGAAACGAAACAAACAAATAAAAAAACAAAAAAAGTAAGAAGAAGAAAAAGATTATTCGAATTCTCTTTATGGCGTTTTTTTTTCTTTTTTCCTTTTTGCCCGATATCCAACGATATTTATTTCTATAAAACGAAATCGAGAGACTCACAACCTACCCTCTTCCGTAACACCCTCTGGTCGATCCATTTCACTTACGAGTTCGTTACTCTCAGTCGTAGCGATAGCTTCGACGATTGTCTCTGCCTCTTCTATGGTTTTCTTTTCTGTTTCTAACTCGACCATAGGTTTAGATTCTTCCACGACGGTCTCTGTTGCGTCTAACGCAGCGACAGTCTCTGTCGTTGATTCCAAATTCGATTCCACAGTTGACTCCAATTTTGATTCCACCGTTGACTCCAATTTTGATTCCACCGTTGACTCCAATTTTGATTCCACAGTTGACTCCAATTTTAATTCCACCGTCGACTCCAAATTCGACTCCACCGTTGACTCCAACTTTGATTCCACCGTTGACTCCAAATTCGATTCCAAATTCGATTCCACCGTTTTTTCTTCAGGAAGATTTTCCGATCGTTGGAAGTCCGAAGTTTCGACCATCTCGACCGGCACATCCCTCGTTGGTTCTTCAGGATTTGGTGGTTCCTCTTTAGGAGGTTCCTCCTTTGCGATTTCAAGTTGCACTCGATCGGATCCCAAGGATTTCGCAAGAGCCGTCACCTCCTCCTCCACTTTCTCTTCCCGTTCCTTCGCGGATTCCGTCAATAATTGAGACTCCTTCGTTGGTACCTCCTCCTTAACAGCGGTCGCTTGTTTCGACCTTTTAACCCTGGACTCCTTTGACGGTTGTTTAGACTTAGGCTTGACCACCACCACCTCCTCCTCCTCCTTCACCACCTCCTCCTCCTTCTTCACCTCCTCCTCCTGTATCGGTTCTTCCTTCTTATCTTCTCTAACGGTTGCAATCTCTTCCATCGATGTTTTCTTTTCATCCAACGAAGTCTCCTTCGCGTCCGACGAACCCTTCCTCGTCCCTTTTACCCCCAAGTTTTTCTTCCCCTCTTCCCCTACGTTTTTCTTCCCCTCGATCGTCCTTTCCTCGACCAAATTCGTCCTCCCATCCTCCGTCAAATTTGTCTTCTCTTCCGGTATCGTTCTCGCTTCTACGAAGTATACAGGGGAGGGGGAAGACGCGTAGGAATAACGCATATATATACATATATATATATATATATATATATATATATATATACACATATATATATACATATATATATATATATATATATATATATATATATATATATATATGTTTCGTGTGTATATCCATTTAAGGGATATTATCAGGTATGACATATAGATAGATAAAGATAGAGATAGATAGATAGATAGATAGAGAGAGAGAGAGAGAGAGAGAGAGAGAGAGAGAGAAAAGTTACTAGAATAAAATCACTATCAAAAAGATTTGTGCTTACCTCTTTTAACGATCTTATCGGTCCATTCGGTTTCTAAGGCACGGGCTAGAATTTTGTGTAAGATTGTCAGACACGGATACGAAGAAGTGTAGTACGATTAGGTTTAATAATTTCGAATTATTAGAATTGGAAGAAGCATTACATTATTGAGAATTCTTTTGGGCAATAAGTTGGCACCGATTTACGAACGTTACGTACGAACGAACGTTACGAAAGTTAAGAACGAAATAATTATCTCATATACGTATTATCCAGTTACTAACCCTTTCTTAGTTCTCTCTCGGTCATTGGTTGATCCGGTGCTGGTCGTGGCACAACATGAAACATAAATGTATCGTTTGAACGGGAGGATGATCTCTCTCTCTTTCTCTCTCTCCCTCTCTCCCCCTCTCTTTTTTTTTTAGCTATAATCCGATGATAAAAAAAATTCAATGACGAACCATTCGAATTTTTTTTCTTTCTTTTTTTTTTTTTTTTTTTTAAAAACAAGCGAAAAGCCTATTAGCCGAGCGCCTGATAACCGATGGTTACAGCGAAGCTGCTACTGCCACTGCTACTTAGCTTGACGCAATTTGTTCGTTCGACTCTAAACAAAAAAAGGAAAAAAAAAGAAAAAGAAAAACTAACTTGAATTTCTTTTTTTTCTTTTCTCCATCCCTCGAATCGATCGGCTCGCAAGCATCTATTCTCGTCGATCGACGTACGGGACCAAGAATCGACGAATCCGTATTTTTCGGAGATTCACCATGTTTGATGAAGATTTGCGAGAGGACGTTACGATAAAAATAGAAAAAGAACAAATACTCGATGAAGAAATTATCCCAGAGGGGTGGTGCGGGGTGTTGGTTAGATAGGCCACAAGGTAGTAAATATTTCCTGTAGCACGACGAACGGGACCGACAAAAAAAATTCAAACTACGTTCGTTAAATATACAGGCACAAACCTTTTACGACCGACCATTGAAAAGTCATTCCGTAAACGTCAACTGTACGAACTGTCGTTGGCCCCCTCTCCCCCCTGCCTTCCCCTCCCCTCCTCTCCTCTCCCCATCCCACCCCTCAAGAGCAAGCAAATTTCATTTTTTCTGAAAGAGAACGAAAAAAAAAGAAAAGAACGAAAGAAGGCAAAAGAAATGAAAGGAATTGTTTGCCCTCGACTACCTCTCGCGGGTTTGTGCATCCCATCGAGTCGTCGAAGGAGGGGGAGAAAAAAAAAAGAAAAACAAAAAAAAAAAAAAGCGCCCTTTCACATGAGAAATTAATATACACAGGTGGATAAAATTTCAAGCGTGCTAAAATAATGTAACACACGTGTTGTAAATATCACGCTATAATAAGCAGCTCCAATGTGATAATATTATATGATCGTTTGTACGATGGTGTGTGGACAGAAATGAATCGAAATTGCAAATGAATTATTAATTGCAACGAATATTTGGGAATTCTCGCGAGATTACGTGAATTATTTGTACATTCTGATTACGTATTAGCTTCTATTTTTTCTCTCTCTCTCTCTCTCTCTCTCTCTCTCTCTCTCTCTCTTTCTTCCATTCTCTTCGTTCGTAGCAAAAACCGATCGTTAATTTAAAAAAAAAAAAAACAAAAAAAATCGTATATGATCGTGTCTCTCTCTCTCTCTCTCTCTCTCTCGATCGGAAGATCATTGTTTTTTATCGTCGTAATTATGGCACTCGAGAATTATTTAATAATAGCGATCGTGGTGCAAAAATACGCGCGATCCTTACAAGAAGCACACATTTATATATATATATATATATATATATATATATATATATATATATATATATATACACACACAGGATGTTTCAGCTAAAAGGAGGACGCCTAAATATTTTTTTTGTTTAGTTTTTTTTTTTCTAATAGTTTGAATTTTATGAATAGTTTATATATATATATATATATATATATATATGTATATATAAGTGTATATACATAATATGGATAGTTTATTATATAGTTTATTATATATATATATATATATATATATATATATATATAATAGTATGTTATATATGTTATAGGCGGACTCCACATTAATTGAAACACCCTGTATATATATATTAGTATATATCGTATACATATACAAATATGTATATATTATAAAAAACGTAAGCTTAATGCGTAATGGCGTAATCGAATGCATTTTGAAACCTCCGCTCTTTTGTGTCGCGTCGGTCGGTCAGGTTGAGAAAAAAAGAAAAAAAAAAAGAGAAAAAAAAAGGAGACAGAATAAAATAAATATATCTGAAAGAAAAAAGTTATGGACGCGAGAGCAGCTCGATCGTGTTTAAAAACATTTTTTTCAAACTTTCCTTCTTTTTCTTTTTTTCTTGTTCGATCCCTTCTCGCATAGAATAAATAATTCGATGATGTTAATGATAAAAATCGTCTATCTCTTTCTTTCAATGAGCTGCTCTCTTGTCCGTTCGCATTTGTAAAAACTCAATTAAGTACACGCAAGATTTATTGTTTTACGCATCCTCTCTCATGTTAGAAATTTTTAACAGCTGACAAATCGTTCCTCAATTTGCCGATATACGATCGATCGATCGATCGATCGATCGATCGACGCAAACGATCTCACTCAAGGCACTCTCACGACGACAGCTGGAGCTTGCTTGTATTACTTTTTTTTTTTTTTAATTGTCGTCGTCGTTTTTTCTTTCACTTTGAGCACTTACGATTTCGACGTTAAATCCATAATTAAATTTTGCAAAAAAGCATGTTCGTAGTACGCTTACCTCGCAATGTATTTTTTTGTTATCGGATCAAGTCTCGTTAAGTGACTTAAATCGAACTCAATTATCTTTCGATTTGGTTATATATATATATATATATATATATATATATATATATATATATATATATGTCACGTCGTAAAAAAAAAAGTGATCGACTTCTTTTTATAATTTTTATTTATTTATTTTTTTTTCTTTTCCACGCGTGTTCCTATCTAAAGAAAAAAAAAAAAAAAAAAAGAACGATATAACCTTTTTTTTTTTTTTTTTTTTTTAATTAAACTTTGTACGACGATACGCTCGATACGACGTAGAAGAAGCAGAAGAAAAAGAAGAAGAAGAAGAAGAAGAAGAAAGAAAGAAAGAAAGAAAAAAAAAAGAAAAGAAACGAAACGTGTCTCCGATATACGCAATTATGTGTATTGACGGATTTTTAATGTTACAGGTTTTTATTGAGATATTTTAATAATAATATTTTTCTTCGCACTTTTTTGTTTATTCGTTTTGTTTTGTTTTCTTTTCTTTTCGTATCACTTTGCCCGTTTTCCATATCCTTAGATCGATAATAATTTATTATACGAATGATGAATATACGAATAATGAATAAACGAAAACGATCGCGGATCTATAAATGTAACTCGATATCTGGGAGTTACACGCAATAAATAAATAAATAAATAAATAAATAAATAAATAAATAAATAAATAAGAATAAGAATAATAACGTCTATATATCTATATATATATATATATAGTTATCATATTCGCGTAGAGAATAAATTTTCTAATCGTCACAATTAATTTGATATAATTATTTTCTAATATCCATATGTATATACGTATTTACACGCATCCATACATACATATATATATATATACACACATACATATATACATATATATACATAAATATATATATACATACATACATATATACATATTTATACATAAACATATATATATATATATATATATATATATATATATATATATATATAAATATAATACGATATATCATGAAAGAAAGAAATATAGGACGGTATTTAAACATTATTATAATAATTATTTTCATAGAAAGGTCGATCATTCTTCGTTTCGGTTTTCCCTCTCCACCTCCTCCTCCTCCTCCTCCCCCTCATTATCATCCTTCCCCTTCTTTTTGGTTTTAGTTGGATCCTCGTATAGTTCTGGAACACGATCCCTCCAGCCCTTGCCTGAAACGTTCAAAAAAATCGCTCTGCTTGTTCCTCCCCTTCTGCGAATGTTGTTGTTTCCACCTTCGTTCGTGGTGATCACGGGATTATCGCATGACAAATAAACAAAAAAACATTGCGATTCGAGTGCGTGTTGTTCCACTTGTGGGTTTACTACAGTGTGTCGTGTAAGTGCTCGGCTTCTTTTTCTGTCTTTGTCTCTCTCTCTCTCTCTCTCTCTCTCTCTCTATCTATCTATCTTTCTCTCACTTAAACTGCATTGTCGTAGCAGCAGCCATCATTGGCGTACCCACCGTCCGGCAAAAAATTCTCTTCTCTCGATCACGATCACGATCACGATCACGATCACGATCACGATCTCGATCACGATCTCGATCACGATCTCGATCTCGATCTCGTTTCATTTCTTTTTTTTCTTTTTTTTCTCTCCTTTTAATCGCTTCCACCGATCGCTCGTTCTCATTTTAATAGAACAACGAATTATACATAAAGTCATAAATAATAAACGAGACACGAATTTACCACCGCATTATAATATAATCTCCCATAGGGCTCTTCCTTCTATGGGGAAAAACGGTTTCGAATATGTTCGCTTTTCGTTTCGCTTAGCTTAGCTTCCTTTCTTTTTGTTTTTTTTTCTTTTATTAATTTTCATTCTTATTTCGCAATCGTCGTTTCGTTTGTCACTTGCCTGTTGACCATCCTCATCCCCTCCCCACCCCCACTCCCATCCTAACCTCTTCACACTCCTTATCGTCATTTTACGATCGAAAGGAAAAATTAAAAAAGAAAAGGCGCTTCACTGACATGTATATCACTAATATTATCACTATCACTACTACTAATACTAATAATAATAATAATAATAATAATAATAATAATAATAATAATAATAATAATAATATTACTACTACGAGACGACGTCAACGACAAAAGTAAACGTAAAATATATATTATGTACATATTATATACAATTGTAATGTCCCACACCGTCGTTCGGCATTTTTACGATTATTAGACACAATACACGTGGAATAAAACAGACAGGCGGTGAAAATAAGAAAAATTAAAAATACGAAACGTAGATTGGCAATGGAAATAGATTGCACAAGAGAAAGGAGGAAACCAAAAAGAATAAAATAAAAGAAGAAGAAGAAGAAGAGAAATGGAAGAAAAAATTAAAGTGTACGAAAAATAGAGACAAATGGAGTACATAATATGTGGTAAATAATGTAAACGTGAAAAAAAAAAGAAAAACAACGAGCGAGGAAAAATAAACGAGGAGGGTATGAAAAAAATCAAAAAAAGATAAGAAAAATCAAATGAACACATGTGTTCGTCGTAATCATTATCATTATTATCATCAATCATCAATCATCAATCATCATCATCATCATCATCATCATCATCATCATCATCATCATCATCATCATAATCATCAACATTATTATCGCCAGGCACAGCAGAAACGACAAATTTCTAAGACAATTTAATATACGGTGCCAATCGCAGTCCAAAAATGAAAACAAAAAAAATACATATATAAAATAAATACAAATATGTATACATATATATAATATATATATATATATATATATATATATATATATATATATATATAAACAAAAATTTGGAGATACGAGCTTTGTGGGTGAGGGGGCGGAGACAAGATAGAAAAATAAAAACAAAAAAAAACAACGACAACAACAAAAATAAACAGAAAAATGAAAAAAAAAGAGGTTCACACGGACGGCGTCCCACGGCCGTCTTTTTTTTTATTTTTTTCTTTTCTTTTTTTTTTTTTTTTATTTTTATTTCTCTTTCCCTATTCTACTCAAAAATCATTCATAGCCGAGACACCTTTCCGATCTTCGACGAGTTACGAGAGAAATTGCGAACGTTCTTTCCTCTTTCTTTCTTTTCTTTTTTTTTCTCTTTTTTTCTTCTTCTCCTTTTCTTTTACTCGTTTCAAATAATTTCTTTGAGTTTCTTTCATTTTTTTTTTTTTTTTTTTTTTTTTAAATCGACCGATCCCGGACGATGAAGGATCGCCTTAATTTTTTTTTTCATTCGTCGCTCGTCAAAGTCGGTCCGCAAAAAAAAAAAAACTACGAGGATCGTCGGTCGTTAAGATCGTCCTGCTTGTTTGAATCTCTCTCTCTCAAAATTTTAAATACAACGAAAATTTTAAATACACTATTTTCGAATATTCAACAAATCAAATATATACGTTATACGATATACCAAATACTTTCCTTTTTTTTTGGCCATCGAAACGGTATTGCCTGGTGTCAAACGCGTAAAATAAGATTCGCGTAAATATAATAAAAAAAAAAAAGAAAAAAAAATAATATATGTTCCGCCTAAATCGCGAGGCAAATTTGTCGCGTAAATTGAAATACGATTGTATATACAAAATTATGTATTATATATACAAGATAAATTATTAATATATAAACTATATATATATATACATATATATATATATATATATATATATATATATATACAACGTTAATTTTATACATACAACCGTATTTCAATTTACGCGACCAATAATATATTTAATAAATATATATATATATATATATATATATTAAATATAAATATATAAATAAATGCGAGATCTTAGAACGTCATCTTTACGCGTATAACAAACAAACAGGACAAACTCTCGACACGACTTTCCTTCTTCTCCCCGTTTAGTAATAAAATCTAGCTGGTGTATGTGCATTTACACACACATATATATATAAATATATATATATATATATAAGGGATGAAAAGTAATTACGATTACTCACAAGCGTCGGCAGCAGCCTGCCGATTCTTTTGGTAGTAGCTCAAAAACTTAACGTCGTTCTTGATGTCGGACGGACGTAGATCGGCTACCTTGTAGTAGGGTCTTCTGATAGATTGGGGCTTCCCTGCTACGTATTTGACGCACGCCAAATTTCCAAAATTTCCTCTCTCTGGTACGTCGTACCACGATACAGCCTCGGCGTCCTTCTTTGTATTGTTCTTCCCTGATATCAGTCGGCGAACATAATCGCCACTGCGCATGCGCTCCGGTACAATTTCCTCCGCGAAGTCACTGAAATTACGATAAAGGTCTCCACGTCAGGGGGGTGGGTCTCTCAATTTTGTTTCTTTTTTGTTTTTTTGTTCGTTTCTCTCTTTTTTTTCTTATTTTTCGTACTACTGTTATTTTTTTTTGTTTTTGTTTTTAATTGATATTTTTTTTTTGTTTTTTTTTTTTGGTTTTTTTTTTGTATAAGAAACTTCCATCGTCGCTCGCTTTCGAATGGGTTTTATTAGAGAATACCTGGGACAAGCTCGTGGTATGTAGACGTGAACTCGTCGTAAAAGAGAATCCACCCTCGCACGTATTTCTTTGGCCTCGTCGTCGAAGTACTGCGAATAGATAGATTGATAGATTGATTGATAGATAGATAAATAGATAGATAGATAGATAGATAGATAGATAGATAGATAGATAGATATATTTATATTAAATATGTATATTAAAATCTATATGATACGCGAATATAGAGATACATTTTGAAAATTATTTTTCAATTTGCGACGTCCTTCGAATTAACCTCGTAAATTACTTAACTTTCCGAAATGAAAAATAAAAAAGTATACTAAATTCTATTGACTCGTCTACAAGTGTATATATATATATATACTTGTTTTTTTTTTTTTTTAATCTCTCAAATTTCTTCATTCCATTATTACCATCATGAATTACATAGAAACATTAAAATCATTCTCGAAAGAAATTAGGAAGGATTACGAAAAAGAAAAAGAACAAGAACGAAACGTTTCGAAGTCATTTGGCTTTCGAACAATTTCGTTGGATGTCATTGATCTTTTTCTTTTTCTTTTTTTATGCGAACGCCATCTTGTAACAAGACCACGTCGATAGTAAAAAAAAAAAAAAAAAAAAAGAAAACATAAAAAATATGAAACGCGATCTAACGACGCGATTCCGCAATCTGGATGAATCATTAGAGATGACTTGATGACGACGACGACGATGACGACGATAGATGATCGACGATAGACGATAGATGATAGACGTTAGATGACAAACGTTAGATGATCGAAGATAGATAACGACGATATATGACGACGATAGATGACGACGATAGATGACGACGATAGATGATCGATGATGTATGGAAGATGAGAGAAAGAAAGAGAACGATGAAAATAGAAAGAGAGTGTGTGTGTGAGTGAGAGAGAGAGAGAGAGAGAGAGAAATCATAGTTCTTCCTTCTCTCTCTCTCTCTCTCTCTCTCTCTCTCTTTCTCTTTCTCTTTCTCTTTCTCTCTGTTTTTTGTTCACTTACGATATGATCCTTGGAATTTAAATAGTGTTCGGTGTAAGACTCGGTGGAGGGCCTTGGCAGATCGCGTATCCTCTTGAGTTCAGCTGCTATCACGCTCGGACGTACGCGAGAATGTATTCTTATCGGTATCATCGAGCCAGCGTAGTAAACATTATGGACCGGTGAATGGATTACGGTGACGA
>OU426854.1:9832891-9892891 GCA_911387685.1 Dolichovespula media
TTTTCTTTCTTTCCTCTCCTCCTCTCTCCCTCCTCTCTCCCTTTTCTTTCTCGAACGTATTTACGATCGTGATTTTTTTTTTTTTTTAATAAAATTTTTTAAACCCTCCACCAAACAATTCTTAATATCTCGTTTAACCGATCGGACCGGATCGAATTGAATCGAATCGAATCGAATCGAATCGAATCGAATCGAATTTTCAGGACTCTTAGAACGTTCTCGTAGGTATTACGTTTAGATTAAATGGAAGTAATAGTATATAGATCGATTTTTTATAGTCGATACGAGAGATCTATCTATAGACACACAACGTAGAGAGGGGGGGGGGCCAATTATAAATGCTCATCGATATATATATATATGTATATGTATATTTATACCTGTATGCACGTATATGTATATATATATATATATATATATATACTTACACACACACACACACATATATGTATGCATTAATAATGTCTCCTTGCCGAAAAACATTCAGGGCATGTTATATGCTATATGCTCTCTCTCTCTCTCTCTCTCTCTCTCTCTCTCTCTCTCTCTCTCTCTCTCTCTCTCTTTAAACGTTAACGCGTTGAGTAACTTTTGCGTTACCTTGCCAAGAAATACACACATACGCAAGTTTTTTCTTTTTTCTTTATATGACACTAATACGATTAGAAATTGAGCGTGTACGTGTGTGTCCGTTTTACCCTGACCGTGTGTATATTCGTATGCGTGCAACCCGATGCAACCCGATGCAACTCGATGCAAACACTCGGTGATGGTGTCTCGGATTCTATCGAAAGGAAAAGAAAAAAGAAGTGAAGCGAAAGCAGGTGTTTTCTTTCTCTTTCTCTCTCTCTCTCTCTGGACGATGCTTATAGGGCAAGATCTTTCGAGAAAGGCGGATTTGAACGTATATACAAGTCTCCTTTTTTTTTAACGTTCGCACATTTATTTTCACGGAATGGATTCTTACGTTTTTTTATTTATTTATTTATTTTTTTTTCTCTCTTTTTGTTTATTTTTCGTTAGGTACACATTCACGAGAAATGCATTGGAAGTACTATCATTTTATTTTTCTATCAAAGTTTAATACACACACACACACACACACACATATATATATATATATATATATATGTAGATATATACGAATTGAATTGTCAAAAGTTTGTGTCACAATGACGATCGAGAGAGAATGAAAGATAAAAAGAGAGGAAAGATAAAAAGCGTCATCGTCATTGTCGTCGTACATCCTCAAAGTATAAACGGACGAATAAAAGATTGGGATGATGCGTTTAAAAGAAAAAAAAATAATAATAATTATAATAATAATAACAACAACAACGACAATAATAATAAAAGTAATAATAATAATAATAATAAAACAAAATAAAAAAAGTATAAAAAAAAGAAAGGAGGAAGTGAAAAAGCTGGTCGATGTCGAAACAAGCGAGTACTAAAAAAATAAAAAAAACAAAAAAAAAAGTATTATTCCAAATTGAAATGTGTAATTAGGTCGATATATGGAAATAATACATACATATATATACATACATACATATATATACATACATATATATATATATATATATATATATATATATATATATATAATATCGGATAGGTAAAAAACGTTATTGAAATAGGAGGGACGTTCGAAATAATTTTTGGTACGCGTTCAAAAGCGATACCAAGATGGCGTCTGTAGGGCCATAAGTATCCTGGTGCGACCGGTGGCCGGTGCAATGGCATGCCTATGGGATCCGTTATGGTGTCTCGATAGTACGCCCTTCTCGTAAACGTGGCCCTTCGTTGCCAATTCCGCGGCGGCGTCCAGGTTTACCCTCGTAACCGTACCACCCTCCAATAGTCGTCTCGTGTGTTCATCCTTCGCTGGATTTTTCCCACGTACGACCCCCTCCTTGTCCTTTAGGGTTACGTACTGATAAAACTCCTTACGGGGATCCTGCCTCTTGCGGCCCCATACGGTGAACGGTTCCGGTACAAGGGATGGCCTTGGTACGAACGGTACCTTTTCCCATGGAAACAAATCCGGCTTCTGCAATGGCGTATTCTTTCTTTCTTTCTATTTTTTTTTGGCTTCTCTCTCTCTCTCTTTTATGTGCTTTTTTTTTATTTATTAATTTGTTTTTTTTTTCATTTATTTATTAATTTTTTTTTCGTCATCTTTTTTCCTCCTTCTCTCTCTTCCTCCCTCCCTCCCTTCCCCTCCCTCCCTCCCTCTCTCTTTCTCTCTTTATATTTATCTTTATCTTTATCTTTATCTTTATCCTCCTTCATATTTCAAGCCTCGCGAAACCTTCAGACCTTTTTCCTTTTTCCTCCTTTACCTCTTCTTCCATCATTCCTTTTTTTTATTTCTATTTTTATTTATTATTTACTTATTTATTTATTTTTCTTTTTTATTGTTGTCTCTATCTCCTCTTCGTTCTCCCGCTCTCGTAACTTCGGATAAGGCGTTCTCTCCCGTAACCTTCTTCGATGTCTCCACTTCCGTAACACTTTTCTCCGCTTCTTTTATTTATTTATTTATTTATTTATTTATTTTTCAATCATCATCTATACGTCGGAAGGAGAAATTGTCTTCCTAAGCGTTCGTCAATTATATTATCAATGATATTCTTCCTCGAGATCGCTGTACAACGTCCTGCTATGATTTTTTTCTTTTTAATTTTTTAATTTTTTTTTTTTTTTTTGAGATCATCGCACTCGACCTTTTTTTCTTGTTCGCGTTGGAGGATACGTAAGTTCCTTCTTTTCTTTTCTTTTCTTTTCTTTTTTTTTTTTGTATTTATTATAATTATTTTTATCGTTATAGTCGGTCCAACGTATCGTAGATAATTTTATATAACGCTCGAAACTCTATGACCGTATGGAGTGATAACAAACGGTTCGTCGTGATCGTTAACGCCTGAATTTTTCGCAAGAACCCCATAAGAATGCATCCCGGAGGAATGGATAAATCGGAGAGGGGATTGGAGAAAGAAAGAAGAGGGGGTGGAGCGGGGCTGGAGGAAGAATATTGGAATTTATATAAAATAAATATTGATAGAAACAAGATATATATATATATATATATATATATATATATATATATATATATATATATATAGATAAATAGATAGATATATAATAGTAGATAAAATTTGAGAATATTTCCATCTAATCCTATCTAATCTTTGACAAATTATTCGTACGATAGATTTTTCATAAAATTTAGAGAGGATGAGAGATTAAAAAAGAAAGAGAAAAAAGAAAAAGATAATAGAAAAGGACAAAGGTAGAGCAAGAAACGTTGAAAGTCAGATAGAAAAATAAATAAATAAATAAATAAATAAATATATTCGTAAAAAAGGTGATAAACGAGAAAGAGATGAGTAAAAACGTTATTATGAAGAAATAAAGCGAAGTGAGTTTAAGAGAAAATAATTTTCGTTCACCAATCTCGAAAATAATTACGGGAGAAAAAATATTTCCGCGAAGTTTGCATTTAAAGGAGAGAGAAAAAAAGAAAAGAAAAGAAATGAAAAGAAAAAAGAAAAGAGATTGTTACTCTATAAAGAAAAAAGAAAAAAGAAAAAAGAAAAAAGAAAAAAGAAAAAATAAAAAAACGGATAAGTCGAGAATTAATCTTCTAATCTTATTTAAATCGTATAAGAGAATTGAGATCGATATATATATTATATATATGTGTATGTGTATAATGAATGTGTATATATTATATATATATATATTATATATTATATATATATATATATATATATATATATATGTGTGTGTAATGAATGTGTATATTTTATATATATGTGTATAATGAATGTGTATATATTATATATATATATATATGTGTATGTGTAATGAATGTGTATATTTTATATATATGTGTATAATGAATGTGTATATATTATATATATATATATATGTGTATGTGTAATGAATGTGTATATTTTATATATATGTGTATAATGAATGTGTATATATTATATATATGTGTGTATAATGAATGCATATATATATATACACACACACACACACACACATTATAGATATATCTATACACACACATATTATATATATATACATATATTATATATATATACATATATTATATATATATACACATATATTATATATATATACACACACATATATTACATATATATACACATATATTATATATATATTTATATATTACATATGTATATATATACACATATACATATATACACATACACATATACTATATAAAAGGAAGGCACGTCGTAGCTGAAAGTTCGAGTTTCGAAGAAAATGAAAGAGGGCATTCGGAAAATTTCCGTGAGGATGAAATCGCGAGTCAAGAGAAGATCCATCCATGGTGGGAGTCGCGAGGACCGTCGACGTTCGAGAGGCTCTAACATCGTCCGTCGGTGTCTAAATTAGGGCACGGTAACGCAACACCGATCCACGAGTCTCCTCTCCTCTCCCCCACCCCTCCTCCTCTCATCCCTCCTTCTACTTTGAGGATAGGAATACGCAGAGCCGGAGGTTTTGAAAGAGGGCCACCGAAAATGGCGAAAACGTTCGTTAAGAACACCAATTTTTTTTTATTCGACTTGGAGACATTTTTTTCCTCTTTTCTCTTTTTTTCTTTTTTTTTGTCACGTTAGATCACGATTATCGTCTCTGCGAGATAGAGATAGAGATAGAGATAGAGATAGAGATAGAGATAGAGATAGAGATAGAGAGAGAGAGAGAGAAGAGAATAACATCGTCGAAATCGTCAAAGACGTCGTGGAATTTAGGTCGAATACTCGCGCTAGTTCGAATCACTACTAGACACGTTCGAATTTCTAATCGATCCGTGGTTGGGGTAGGAGGGCGAGGGGAGTCTCGTGACAAACAAAAACAAATTGATTAACAAAGATACACGCATACATACATACATACATACATATATATATATATAATGTATGTATTAATGTATGTATGTATGTATGTATATGTATGTATATGTATGTATAAATAATTAAAATATTAACGAACGATGATATTAAAAAAAATAATAATAATAAAAAAAATAAAATAAAATGAAAGAAACGAACTAATCCATCTCTTCCTCGTACAAAATAACACAGTTTCCTTCTCTTCTATTCCACTCTCTCTCTCTCTCTCTCTCTCTCTCTCTCTCTCTTTTCCTTCTTTATCTCCCTCTCTTTTGTAGCTTTCTATTTTCATTTTTTATTTTATTTTTTGATCGAGAAACTTCGTCGACCATATCGGTCGGTCCTCCATACATCGTTTCGCGAACGTTTTTTTCATCGTTCGCTTTTCTTTTCTACCTTTTTTTTTGTATATATCCTCTCTCTCTCTCTCTTTTTCTCTTCCTTTCGAAAGAATTTGCTCACGAGTTTCTCTTACTCGAACTCGAATTCAAACTAGCCGACCAAATTCACTATTTTTTACGAGTTCATTTTCTTTCCTTTTTTACCGACTCCGTCCAAGATTTGCTGGGTCATCTAGAATATCTAAGTTTAACGCCTGAAAGTCCCGGAAAATGGCTGCGACACTATAATTAGATTCTCTTGTGCGACTCTCCCTCTTGCTCTCTTATACACGCTATTTATAATGTTATAAAATATTACGATCCGTCGAGATAATTCTACTCTCTCTCTCTCTCTCTCTCTCTCTCTCTCTCTCTCTTTCTCTTTCTATGCGTGAGAGAAAGAGAGAGAAAGAGAGAGAGAAGCTAGCTCTCTCACTATCCCTGCGTTCGTTCAATCGAATATATAACATTACGTAAAATTTTATTGGATTCGATCGTTGAATGTAATCGATGATGATTCCTTAAGCGTAAGAATCGTTTTCCCTTGAATCGGAGAACAGAGAAAGAATTAAAAAGAAAGAAAAAAAAAAAAGAAGAAGAAACCAAAAACAATTGTACAACCAACAGATAAGAGAAAAAAGGATCAACGAACAATTCCACGCAAAACAGCTTCACCACTCCTGGGACTTTGCGAGTAAATCGACGAGAGGGGATAAAAACGAGGACGAAAAGGAAAACAAAAAAAGAAAACGAAAAGAAAGACGAACAAAAGGTTAAGAAAAAACGTAAGTACACTACCTTTTTTCTTTTTTTTTCTTTTTTTTTTTTTTTGATCGTACGAATTTCAAGGTACACGTCATAGATAGGGCTTGTGTATGTAGAGAGACAGAGACAAACGAAAAGAGAGAGATAGATAGATAGATAGAAACATAAAGGAAAGAATAATAAGAAGGTAAGAGTAAAAAAAGTGAGAAAAAAATGGACGAACGAAAAAGCAGACGCTGTAAGAATTTTTAAAGGGTGATGCTTGCTTGGCTATGTACAATATTCGAGAATATTCAATTCATCGAATTCGATCGTATAGGTTATAATCGATCGTATAGGTTATAATCGATCGTATTATTACGTCTTGAATCCGTAAAACAGGATGTTGTTTCTGTTTTTTTTTTTATTTTTTCTCTTTTTTTGTCAAGCTGGCGTCGATCGTCATCGTTCGGCCAAATAATCGGTTTAGTTTCTCTTTAACGAGGAGACATTCTCGTTCGATCGTGGCCCATCGACAAGCTCGAGTAGACGAGAGAAAAAAGACAAAAGAAAAGAAAAGAAAAAGAAAAAATAATAAGAAGAAATCGCATTTCGAGACACCAAGTGCACGCATCGAGTTGAAAGAGTGGGTGAGGGTTAGGTTGGCGGGGGGGTCGGGGGGATGATGACGGTAGTAGAGAGGGGTGTAGGGAGTGATCGGTGGTCCTCTTGTAGTGATAAATAGCAATGATGGTAGTGATATCGTGGAAGTAGTAGTTACAGTAATAAGTGGTAATAAGTAAATAGTAGAGGCGGTAAAAAGGTTGGAATAGCGGTGAACAAGTAGTATTAAAGAGTCTTTGTATACTTTGTCTTTATTTTATTTTTTCTTTTTTTTCTTTGCTTCGTTTTGACTTTTGTTCTTTGCTTTTTTTTTTCTCCTCTCATTTATTGTTTTTTTTTTTTTTTTTTAGTTACGGAGTAAAGTGTGGGAAGTTGAGACTTCGAGATGTGAATTTGAATTCGATCGGTCAACGATCATTAATTATCGTTCGCGCGTTTTTTTTTTTTTTTTTTTTTGAATTCGACTCGAATCCGAAGCAGGGAAAACGGGATCAGTCCGTTTCGCGCTAATTAAATTCTACCATTACGAATATCGATTTCTATTATAACTTGTCGTTATTATTATTATTATTATCATCATCATCATTATTATTATTATTATTATTATTATTATTATCTATCATTATTAAATTTTCTTTCTCCAAATCGTTCAACAACGTACGCGTGAAACGAGCGAGATACATGATCACCAAAATATTTATTTCATTATTTATAACAATTGACGACAAAGAACGACGGACTACGGCGCGACTATACAACGACGACATTAGAAGAAGAAGGAAAAAGGAAAAAAAAGAAGAAGAAAGAAAAAAAAGTCTATTTAAATTCGCAAGGCTTTTCTATTCTTTTTTTTTTATATCTTTCAGACAGAGTTAGAAAAACCTAATCCAATAAAAATAATCTGATATCCGTCGATAATATGATCATAAAGAGAAAACGAGTGGAGAGGGGTGGGGGTAGGGGTGAATACATTTGACGTTACATGCGTGTGCATTTATCGCGCGAAACGTTGACACCCCCGCGGAGGGGAGGGAGGGGGTGGATGGGTGGTCCAACGTACCCGTTATATTGCGAATGATCGTAAGTAAAAATAGATGGGGGTTGATACGTGTGTAACATAAATATATAGGATTTTTTTTTTCTTTTTTTTTTTTTTTCGTTTAATCGTATAGGCTGGCGACAACTAGGCCGGTTAAGTGTGTAATCGCGCTATACTTTTTAAACAACAAGTTAGTTTGGCATAAAGGAAAACATTATTAAGTCATACTCGTCGAGTACCGCTCGATCGGTAAAATCCCATTTATTAAAACAAATATATATATATATATATATGTATATGTATATAAATATATATATATATATATATATTTATGTATGTACAAAAAGAGAATCATATTATACTGACCGTGATGCTGTAGGACGATGCAAGGGGCCTCGAGTAGGGTCGTCGGGTCGTGTAAAAGTCGCTCTCGTAAACCATTTTGACCTCCTCTTCTTTATTTCGTTCTTAATTTATATAAAATTGCTTTTATGCCGAATATTAAACTATTTAAGACGTTGTTTGTATATCGATAGAAATGATTTGATTTTCGATCGGTTCGATTGGAGCTTTTCTTTCTTTTTTTTATATATATATATATATATAGATATATATATATATATCGTTTACGAACTAATCGTGTGTCGTTACGAATAGACTTAGAAAAAAAAAACAAAAAATAGAAAGAGAGACTGGACTATGCGTTCGCGATGGAGGTTCTTACGGTTCTGATTCGGACCCGTTCTGTGCGAAGCTCCGATCGGCTTTTCTTACCACCTCCTCCTCCTCCTCCTCCTCCTCATCATCATAGTCATCCACCTCCTCCTCATCTACCTCCCCCTCTTCCTCTTCTTCTTATTCGTGACGCGTTTGTGCGCCCACACGCAACGTCTTTGCACGACGCAACCCCAAGAAAGAAAGAGCGAGAGAGAGAGAGAGAGAGAGAACGAGAACGAGAGAGAAAGAGAGAGAGAGAGAGAGAGAGAGAAATAAATAGTCACCGAGTTTAAAATTATTGCTTCGCCATTCGATGCGTAAAGCTTGAACGATGCATCGAAAGAAATAGAATCGTGTTAAGGTTGCGTCCCTTTCACCCCCAACCTCTTCCTCCTCCTCCTCCTCCTTATCCTCACACACACCCACCCACCCCTCGCCTCTTTCTCGAGTTCTCGAAATTTTTTGTCGGTTGTTTTATTTTTTTTCTTTTTTTTTTTTCTTCCACCGGTTCTTTCTTCTTTCTCTCTCTCTCTCTCTCTCTCTCTCTCTCTCTCTCTCTCTCTCTCTCTCGTTTCCTTCTTCTTTTCGAAGGAGTGTTGTACGAGAGATTCGCAATATGCAACGCGACACAGAATGCATCTTCTCCCGTGCATCGAACAAGTTAATGCGCAAACCTTGAATGTCACGACGGAAGACCTAGACACTCTGACTCACGAAGGTCTTCTAACTTTATAAAACTCTCAACGTGATCGTGCTTTTTCGAGCATCTCTCTTTCTCTTTCTCTCTTTCTCTCTCTCTCTGTTGCTCTCTTTTGATTTTTTTTTTTTTTTATGTTCGGACGATTACGATATTTTAAAAACGTAAAACCCAGAAAAAGAGAGAGAGAGAGAAAATTGAAAGATTTTATTTATTTTCTTTATGCTTCCATTATGGTAGCTGGAAAATAAGAAATTATATTAAAAATATCTGTAAATAATAAAATGAGTAAGAAAAGATAAGATTTATATAAATTTTAGATAGAAAGAGTGAGAGAGATAGAGATTTATTGGATTATTATATTGATGTATAATGATGATAATAATTAATACAGAATTTATTAGATGTTCTAATATTTATTGGATCGATTGTAATGATCAAAAAAAGAAAAGAAAAAGAAATCTTGGAATAATATTGAGAAAGTAAATCCCTAGACGTAACTGAGATTTGTGAGGAAAAATTTTTCAAGTAAACACGCTGTATATTCGCTGTGTTTATGTAGGACACGTAATAAACGTGCGCATATATATATATATATATATATATATATATATATATATATGTGTGTGTGTGTGTGTGTTGAATGGAAGTGACATATGCACTTGCTTCTTACATCGAATATTATTACATCTCTCAGGCAATTGTCCAAAATCTCCGAATACGAATTTTCGGTCGACTGTAATTTTATTAAAAAAAAAAAAAAGGGAAAGAAAAAAAATTGTTAAAATTGCGAACAACGCAATAACTCCACCCGTATATATATGTATCCATTCAAAATGAATAATGACAGACAATAAAACAATTCGAGTCATTAATTATTAGCAACGGAAGAAAATAAAATTGGGAAAATTCCAAACGGTAATAAAAATAATGTTATGAATCTATTTATGTGTATATATATATATATATATATATATATATATATATATGTTTACCTACATATATCTATATATACATACACATGCATCATCAGGTTATTTATATACGTATGGGTCAAGCCAGGAATTACACTGAATTGTGAGGTTAGTAAGACAAAAAATAAATGTGTATACATATATATAAATATTTTTTATATATATACATATATATTCCGAAACAAGCCGAAACAATAAATTTGTCAATTAAATATCTGGACGTTTGTTTCTTATCTCGATGATTAAGAACGTCATATAAATTTTTAATCCGACTACAAATTCCTCGAACGTATACTTTAAGGGGGCCGAAGGTATCGCCATCTTTCAACCGTACGCGAAATTAATATGTATGGTTATCTACCGTTGATAATTTGTTGAAATTATAAACGATCAAAAGTTTTGTTATAAAATATTACTTATAAAATACTGCGAACGATCATGGAATATTTATTCGTCAGAGAATAAATTCGTAACAAATTTTTCTAATATTATTTTTTCTTAATTATAAACATTAAGCTTTATGTGTGTGTGTGCGCGCGCGTACGTTTACGTCTAATATTTTTATTGTTCCAAAATACTGCAAACGATCATGGAATATTTATTCGTCAAAGAATAAATCCGTATTAAATTGTTCTAATATTACTTTTTACGAGATATAAACATTAAGCTTTACATATGTGTGTGCGCGCGCGTACGTTTACGTCTAATATTTTTATTGTTCAAAAATACTGCTCACGATCATGGAATATTTATATTCGTCAGAGAATAAATCCGTATTAAATTGTTCTAATATTACTTTTTACGAGGTATAAACATTAAGCTTTATACATGTACGCGCGCGCGTGCGTACGTTTATGTCTGATATTTTTCTTGTTCCAAATATATTACTAATGAAGAAATATATTTTTAATAATTTTTCGACATGGGGAAATATTTGAATAACAATCGATGGAGATCCATCGATGAGATCGAACGTTGAAATCGTTACGATTGATTTAGAATTAGACTGACGATATTGAGAGGAGAGGAGAAAAGAAATAAAAAAAAAAAAAGAAAAAGGAAATGGAAAAGAAAAAAAGAAGAAACGATGGAAAGGTTCGCGTCCTCGGTAAAACAAACTGGATGGTTCGTCTTAGTTCTAAAAGATGACGTCCCATTATCCCAGTTATATCTCGTATCGTAAAGCTCTCAGAGCGATTATAAAATGCACATTACTCCTCTCTGATGCACGTTAACCTCGATCGCAATAAAACGCAGATACTACATAGATACACTTGCAACGCTTCGTTATTCCGTAGTAAATATATATACATATACACTTTTACTATCTAACGGAAATTTTACATATAGATATAATCTCGATCGTTCTATTTAGAAATGTGAAGCGGTCGGGTGGGGGGTGGGGGACGAGGAGGGCTCTTATCGATTTGTTAATATATATTTACATTTAGATTTCAATTTTCGATTCGTCGATCGAGAATCGTTCCGAAGCCTTTGACGTAAGTCAAACAAAAAAAAAAAAAAACAAGAAAAATAAAAAAAAAATTTTATATCTTGATTTATGGATTAACGGTGCGCGCGCGCGAGATTGAGAGAGAAACAGAAAGAGAGAGAGAGGGGAAGCAAAAATGGCGCGGGTTCTGTATGAATAAAGATCGTACGAGTTGATTCGATAGGAAAACACGAGCCGTAATATTAATTAAGATTAATTAAGAAATGTACATGGCGTTTCCGAAAGAGAGAGAGAGAGAGAGAGAGAGAGAGAGAGAGAGAGAGAGAATGAATGTAACAAAAAATAAATAAAAAATAAAAATAAAAAAGGTTATCTTTGTTTTTAATCATGCAAAATTGATAGTCGTCGGCGAGCGCGATGCAAACTCACGATAAGAAGAAAGACACTTTTGGTTTTTGCTTTGGCTAATACGTACTCTTACAAAGGAGAGACACATATTCACTTCTAATCTATTCTCTTTCTCATGGTTCATGGGATCGTGTCGTGACCATGATCATTTATACTCACGCACATGTGCATGCGAGCGCGTGTGTGTGTTGGGTATCTCCTGTGTGTAGCTGTGTGTCCTGTATTTGTATGTTGTATGTGTGTGTGTACACACGAGCGCGTATCTGATATCTGACGATTGCTTGTTTAATAGTATACGAGAATTACTATTTTCGTGATTCTAATCGTACCGTTTAGAGCATAGAAACGATTCGTTTAAATCGAATACGTTTCGATAAATATTCCTATTAATTATATTATCGATTTAATTACTGCCCTTGTTATTCTCGCTGTTGTTGCTGCTCCTACTGCTGTGTTGTTGTTTTTGTTGTTGTTGTTGTTGTTGTCGTTGTTGTCGTTATTACTATTGTGATAATAGTAATAGTATTTATTATTGTCGTTGTTGTTATCGTTGCGGTAACTAGTGGCAGTGGCAGTAATTGTTTTCGTCGTTAGTTTTTATAAAAATTAAGCAACAGTGTTCTTTTTTTATTTCTCTCTCTCTCTCTCTCTCTCTCTCTCTCTCTCTCTGTGCAATTTTTTTTCTTTTGTTTTCTCCTTCCATTTTCAATCCGTTCTTCGATATTTTCGTTCTCAGGAGGAGGAAGCGGGAGCGGGAGCGGGTGGAGGGGGTGGGGAGGGGGGAGAGAAGAGGGTAGGGTGGTTGAAAAAATTTATTGGGATCAACGAAGTATAATTCGCGATAATAAATAGATCATTCACGATCATCAGGAACTTTAGATGAAAATATTATTGATCTCCCCCCCCTAACTTATTAAAATGATTCATCTAAGCATACTCTCTGTCTCCTCCTCCTCCTCCTCCTCCCTCGTCATATGCCGCCGGGCATTTGACTTTTTATCGATAATAAGAGTAACTACCGTTACGGAAGTTGATCATCATTTAGAAAGCGGAAGTCGTATTTAAAGGCAGCCTTCTCTCTCTCTCTCTCTCTCTCTCTCTCTCGGTGCATAGTTGTACATACATAGTTTGACCGCGTGATCGAGAGAGACAGAGAGAGAGAGAGAGAGAGAGAGAGTGTGTGTGTGTGTGTGTGCGTGCACGTATTATACAAGAGAGATAAATTATCGCAGTCGAACGTTTTTTTCCCCTACTTCTTTTCTCTTCACCACATTCTGTCGTTCTTATCTAGCGTGTTTCTCCAATGATCGTGAATCACTTGATAAGAAATAAACGAAACGATCGAGAGATCCTCTTTCGTTTCGACGATTAGTATTACGCGAGAGAGAGAGAGAGAGAGAGAGAGAGAGAGCCATTTTTCGCAAACGAGACAGGTCATAATCATCGATCAACTCCATTTTTGTCCCCCGAGAACGTTTTTCAAATTTATGCGTCGTGTAATACTCGAGACGCGGGAGTCCTCTATTTTTATAAAAAAAAAAAAAAAAAAAAAAAAAAAAAAAAAAAAAAAAAAAAATGAAAAGAAAAAGAAAAATCGAGAGATAAATAAATCTCGCCCAAATTTTTCGCACACGTCGAACGGCAAAATTTCTTTGGCTGGCAGTCTTTTATTAAATTGAAACAAATAATTGATATTTATTTCGGTAAAAAAGGAATCATTACGAGACCGTGATATTGTATCTTGTTAGCGTTATACGTCGTTAGATTAAAGGGGCCGGGAGGGGAGGTGGTGATGAGGAGGAAGGGAGGGGAAAAAAAAGAAGCGTTCAAACGTTCCACGATATGTTCGTTTGAATTTATACTTTAATGAGAATTTCGAATAGCAATAATTCTAAACCGTCTCGGTCGCATTTATTAAATTCAATTAATTTGTAAATTAATTTATTAAATTATATAGAAAAAAAAAAGATCTAGGACCGACGTCGAGTAAATATTAAAAAAAAAAAAAAATGCAATGAAAAACAATAAAAAAAAACATTTCTTTCTTGTATTTAAAAAATTACAATTATTATTTCTTCTAAAAAAAAAAGTATATTTTTTTTCTTATATATATATATATATATATTTTTTTATAGTTTCTTCTTCTTTTTCTTTTCTTGCTTCTATAAGTTAAAAAAAAAAGAAACAAAGATCAACGACTGTTGTCGAGTAAAAAGATGCAATAAAAACGATAAAAAAAAAAAAGAAAGAAAAATATATTTCTTTCTTGTATTTAAAAAATTACAATTATTATTTCTTGTAAAAAAAAAAGTATATTTCTTTTCTTCTATTTTTGTTTTTTATAATTCCTTCCTTTTTTAGCTTCTTTATGTTAAAGAAAAAAAAAAAAAAAGAAAAACAGATCTACGACCGTCGTCTAGTAACTATAAAAAAAAAAAAAAGGAAAAAGATGCGATAAAAACGATAAAAAAATGAAAAAAAAAAGGAAAGAAAAATATATTTCTTGTATATAAAAAATTACAATTGTCACTTCTTGTAAAAAAAAAAAAAGTATATTTCTTTACTTATAATTTTTTTTTACACTTCCTTCCTCTTCTTCTTCTTCTTCTTCTTCTTTTTTTTGCTTCTTTGAAGGTGAAGGAAAAGAAAAAAAAGAAAAAAAAAAAAACAGAAAAGAAAAGAGAGGAGAAAAGAACGACGAAGATACAAAACGAACGACGCGATACGCGCTGGGAGTTTGAGGAAGCGAAGAGAGAGAGAGAGAGAGAGAGAGAGAGAGAGAGAGAGAGAGGAAGACACAAAAAAGAAAAAGATAAAAGAAAAAAAAAAGAAGGAAAGAAAGGGAGGAAGGAAGGGAAGAGAAGTAAGTCAGTCTCGCTTATACATGTTCCAAAGGTGCACGTGGAAAAAACAGGTTGGTAATAATTAATACGTAAACAGCGAATGTAATGAAGGAAAAGAAGTTAGGTCGGTATGTTAATGAATGTCACGAGAAGGGGGTTGGGGGGTTGCGACGAGGGAAGAAAAGAATGAAGGAAGGAAGGAAGGAAGAAAGGTGGGTGGGTGGGTGGGTGGTTAAGTGGGTGGGTGGGTGGTTAAGTGGGTGGTGGTGGTGGAGGTGGTAGTGATAGTGATAGTGATGGTTGTGATGGTATGATGGTGTGGTGATGATGATTGTGATGGTTGTAATGGTTGTGATGGTTGTGATAGTGATAGGGTGGAAAAATGAAAGAGTGAGTACAGTGGTGGGGTGAAACAGGAATGAACGATAAAATGAATTAATCTATCGGTGTCGTTTTTGTTTACAAAATATTCGCGCTTCCTGAATAGGGCTAAGAAACTTTCGAGCCTTTCAAAGAGTGAGAGAGAGTGAATGAGAGAGAGTGAGAGAGAGTGAGAGAGAAAGAGTGAGTGAGAGAGTGAGAGAGACACCGACGACGACGGAACGTACGACGACGTTGTTGTTGCGCGCGCATTTAATATTACCAAGGCGCCACCAGTGACGTACAACCAAAAATAAAAAAAAGACCTCCTAGCGAATTATTCGTGGAAACCAGTGTGAAAGTCATCGGTTACGATAATAGATTTTCACCGTATGAAATGAAAAAAAGGAAAAAAAAGAAAAAAGAAAAACAAAAGATTACGATCGACGTGATCTACGATCATCCGTGGGATCTCCCTCTCTCTCCCTCTCTCTCTCTCTCACACTCTCTATCTAGCTATCTCTATCTTCATCTCTATCTTTATCTCTATCTTCTTTTAACGTTCGACAGCTGCCAAAGAAGCTGACGACTATGCCGTTGCCGATGATGCAATCTAATAGCTTTCGTAACGCGCGATTATAGATTAATCCGAGATAAAGATATATCAAATCTTTCAGGATAAATTCTCATTATTTATTGGTGTGATCATTATTGAAACGTAAAAAAATAAAAATGTGCGATATCGCTCTCTCTCCCCCTCTCTCTCTCTCTTTCTCTCTATCTATCTATCTATCTCTGTCATATATTCGTATACATAAACACACACACACAATACACACATGCATTCTCATTAGTAATAAAATAAATCTTTACGCGTACATACGTTCGTATAATTTCATTAAAAGAAATAAAAAAAAAACAAAAAAATTGAAACGATCAAAAAAGGGAAGAATTTCAGATAAAACGATGCGAATCTATCTCTAAGATTATCAACAAATACATACATACGTGCATATATACAAACACAACCATATATATATATATACGATGTTGTATGGCTCGAAAAAGAATTTCAATGGAAAAATGATAAAATATATACGTACGTCGAAGTGACCAAAAAAAAAAAACAAAAGGAATCGAAAGTAGAAACGTATCCATGGGCGGGAGGGAGGAGAGGGAGGGGTGAATCGATCGACGAAAGATTTATTTAATGAGACGATGGTGAGTGAGATATCTCTCTCTATCTATCTATCTCTCTCACTCCTTTTTCCTTCTCTCTCTTTCGATATCTCGATTGATAATAATTTATTCTCTACATTACGCTTAAAACTAACGAGTAACCGTATGTATACATATATATAAATATATATACATATATATATATATATATACACACACACATATATATATACATATATAAATATATATAAGCGACGTAATAGAAGCGCGACTTGTGTGCCGATTTTATGAATGAAAGCATTGACAGGAGAAACGAAATATATATATATATATATATATATATATATATATATACAGCGAATAGAGCAGTAGACCTCGGTTTGGACGGGGTGTAAGAGAGAGGGAGGGTGAGTGGGTGGGAGGGTGGTGTACGTATAACGGCTAAGATCTATTTGATTCTCGAAGGTAGCGCCGCTACGCGATATCGTCGTTTATTTGGCAAATTAAAAATATTCGAAAGTAAAAGTAACAATTTGATTTCGTTTCTTATAATTCTACTTTCCTTCTTTCTTTTCTCTTTTTCCTTTTTTTCTTTTTTCTTTCTTTCCTTCTTTCTTTCCCTCTTTCCCCCCTTTTTCTCTTTTACTCTTTCCTCCTGTCAACGTCACTAGCTGTTCGATCGTATATGCATGTATCCTACCTCGACGAGGACGATCGTTTTTCGTCGTTCGTGTCGAAGAAAATTAAAAAATAATAAAAAAATATATATATATATATGTATGTATGTATGTATGTATATGTATTACGAGATAAAAATGAATAAAATATTCTAGAGGTTAGCTCGGTGGCACTCGGTCGCATTGATACGGGGTTGAAGTGTGCGAGCTGCGGCTCGTAAACGCAGAGTGGCAGTTATGCATGGTGTCGTCGTCGTCGTCGTCGTCGCCGTCGCTGCCAACGTCGTCGTCGTCGTCGTCGTCGTCGTCGCTGCCACCGTCGTCGTCGTCGTCGTGGTCGTGGTCGTGGTCGTGGTCGTGGTCGTCGTAAAGAAATCGTAGCCGGAGCGCCCTTAGTTAGTGCAGTGTTCATATATGTACATAGAAGCACAGAGAGAGACTTCGCAACCGGCTAACCGTGTGTGTGTGTATTCGAGAAAGAAAGAGAGGGAGAGAGAGAGAGAGACAGACGGATTTTCAAAAAGGAAGAAGAAGGAAAGAGAAAGAGAAAGAAAGAGAGATAGATATAGAGAAATAGAGATAGATAAAGAGAAAGATAGATAGATAGATAGATATATATATATATATATATATATAGAGAGAGAGAGAGAGAGAGAGAGGGAGAGAGAGAGAGAGGGAGATAGAGAGATAGAGTGCGCGATAGAGAGAGAGGAGCTTCGAAAAACGTGTCCACACAGTGTCGACGGGGCTGACACCCCGGCTGGAAGAGAAGAGGTTGTGTTTCTAATCGGTATATAGTTGGAATAATATAAGTGGTAATAAAGTATATATGTGAGAGGATAATATTTAGGCGAGGAGAGGGTAGAGCGAAGAGAGAAAGAGAGAGAGAGAGAGAGGTGGGTGGGAGGGGAGTGGATATAAGCGAGTGTATATAGAAGGTAAAGAGAGAGAGAGAGAGAGAGAGAATGAGTGAGTGAGATAGAGAGACAGAGAGTGAGTGTGAGAGAGAGAGAAAGTGTGTGTGTGTGTGAGAAAGAGAGAGAGAGACGGACGTCGCGACGGACGTCGCTGGACGACGTCGCGTGGGACCAAGTGGCCACCAGAAGCAAGAAGAAGAGGTAGAAGAAGAATTAGAAGGAAGTAGAAGTAGAAGGAAAAAAACCCCGAGGTACGCTTCTTATTCCCGTGTGTCTCTGATGAGCTCCTCCGTCGTACAACCGTTGGTGGTAAGATGGCTGTGCAGCTGGACGGAGGAGGGAAGGAGGTCTTGAAAACACAATTCGCCACGCGGGAAGGAACATACAAGCTGATGACCTTGTCGGAATACTCGAGGCCGAACAGGGTCGGCTATACCAACAGCCAAGGGGGTAGTGCGTCCGTCAGGGTGTCCTTCGTCACCTTGCCGGACTCTACGAATCCAACGGGTAACCAGGAACACGACGACCGAATGTGTTTCAATTTCGGAAAGGAACTCTACGTTTACGTTTATCGCGGTGTCAAAAAGGTAAGCCGTTTCCCCTCCGTCCCCCTTCGTCGTCCTCTACCCCTCTAGAACCCTCTAACCTACCCGACCGACCGACCCCTCCTCCCCCTCCTTCTCCTTCTCACCCGCGCACGAACATCGACAAATCGATTCGTTTTGTACCACGTTTTATTGTCCTCCTTCGACAACCGAATAAACTTTTTCCCTATCGTCACGCGAAGAACCAAACCTTTGAGCCCAAGACAGAGAGACCACACCGTTTCGCGACCTAACCTCTAAGTAGATTTCTATTTGGCACGAGAGTCTAGCGGTTTAAGCCTCACCGACGCTCGTACCCTCTACGTCTTCCCCAGGCTCTTTCGTTCTGATTCTCTTTCTGTTTCTTTTTTTTTTTTGTCCTCCTCCTCCTCCTCCTCCTCCTCCTCCTCCTCCTCCTCCTCCTCCTCCTCCTCCTCCTTCTCCTCCTCCTCCTCTTCTTTCTTCTCCACCGCTTCCTCCTTCGATGATACGTCGATCTACGAGTAATAATTTTAGTTCAACGATATCTGGTTCGTTCGACGTTTTCCTTGCCACAAGAGCTTCGATATTTAATACTCAAATATCACCTCTTTTTTTTTACCATACGACTCCTATTCGCCGAGTCACAATTTACATCCACCGTTCTCAACTTTTCCTTTTCTTTTTTTCTCTTATTTTCTTGTTTTTCCTTTTTTCTTCTTCCCAAGACCAACTGGGATACCCACCTAAACCAAGGACAAATATATGTCCTAAGTAGATTTCATCTGAGATCTGCGCCGTTTCTAATGTTCAACGTACATAAGTTCAATCTTTCTTATATTCTATGCGTCTCAAACTAGTCCGTATTCCTTTTCCGATAAAGCCATTGAATTAATTCGTTGGTGGAAGAAACGTTTTCTTTATATTCCGTTGTTTGATATTGTCTCCTGATAAGCTCAAAGTAAATTGATGCAAAGTTCAATGTTTCAGGCTGTGGATTTGAACAATCCCGTGGAAAAGAAAACATACAAAGGAACTAATCCGACTTGCCACAATTTTAATCAGACCACAGCGACGGCGGATAGCGCCCCGTTATTAGTAGGATTTTCTACAGGACAAATACAATTGATAGACCCTATAAAACAAGAATTCAGTAAATTGTATAACGAAGACGTATGTATAGTTTTTCTTCTCGATTCAATGTTAGATCGTAGCAACTGATACGTCATTATGAGAAAATTTTGATAAATCGGCGATGGTAAATGTTTCGTTACCTTTAAGTTTGCCGTTAACATTTAAAAGATATCTCTGTAATATAATGGGAGAATTGAAATAATAATTGGATGGTTTATAAAACTTAGATACACTCTCTCTCTGTACGGTAGTAGCTAAAGTAATTTCATGAAACGATCGGAGTTGCTCTATATCGATGAGATTAGAATCCAATTAAATAATTAAGCTCGATAGGCATTATTATGTGATGTTACGTCGTCCTGTTATAACAACCGTGCGCTAATACAGAATACACTTAGCTTGCATTTCTTTTCGCCGATATTGTCTTATTTTTCTTATAAACGAATCATACGGTAGTGTAAATAAAATCTCTCTAGATTACTACGAAAGAGACAATTATATTCGAATGATTTATAAGCACGATCATTGTATATATGTAAAAATTTCTGTTTCAGAGACTTATAGACAAAAGTAAGGTAACTTGCATAAAATGGGTTCCCGGTTCAAATAATCTGTTCTTGGTATCTCATAGTTCGGGTCAGCTATATCTGTATAATGAGGAACTTATTTGCGGGACGACAGCTCCTCACTATCAATCGTTCATGTCAGGCGATGGTTACGCCGTATACGTGTGTAAGGCAAAATCAACGAGGAACCCTCTATACAGATGGGTGATAGGAGCGGAGGGATGTTGCATAAATGAATTTGCCTTCAGCCCATGCGGCTCGAATTTGGCAGTTGTCTCTCAGGATGGATTCCTTCGAGTATTCCAATATAATAAAATGGAACTTTTAGGATCGGCAAGAAGTTACTTTGGTGGATTTTTGTGCGTATGTTGGTCGCCGGATGGGAGGTACGTCGTTGTCGGAGGAGAAGACGATCTTGTAACGATCTGGAGCTTTCATGAAAAACGGGTTGTAGCCCGTGGACAAGGTCATCATAGTTGGGTGAGCGTTGTTGCGTTCGATCCGTACACGACGTCGTACGGAGATCAAGACCCTGACTTTAGCGGATCGGACGATGAAACGATTCCCCATAATAACCATAATCATTTTCATGAAAAGTCAAATCGTTTGTCGACGAGTTCGCAACAAGGAGTTCATTCTAATAGGAACTCTAGTGGATCGGAACTAAGAGTGCCAGGTGGTACGTGTTACAGGCTTGGTAGCGTATCGCAAGACACCCAATTGTGTTTGTGGGACATCACGGAAGATATATTAAGGCAGCCGGTATGTCCTAAGCAGAGACCTTCCGCCGCGGGTTCTACTACATTCTCTTCGTCGGGGACACACAATAATAGCGGTAACGGCTCAATGGCCAATCATCATTCGAACAATTCTAAACTCAATAATACAAATAATATAAATTATAAGGAAAACGTGAGTGGTAATAATGAAAGTAGTAACAATAGCGCGAGTACCAACGCAGCAGTGTCTACTGTTAATTCGTTGACACAGAGGCTAGCAGGTCTTGGTTTTGGTGAACGTAAGGGTGATAATCACAAGAGGAACTTTAGCCTCACTATGAGAGGTAGTGGTGCATCTAATAGCACGATCGTGCAAAACAATAGTGGAGAAAAAACTAGCACCAACTCTAATGCGAGTAGTAATACGAACAGTGTCGGTGCAAGTTTAGTAGGTGCAAATAAGAAGGTCAGTTCGGTGATGGACGATCCAATGAGATTAATAGGAACTGCCTATTGTCCGAGGTTCGACGAGTGCCCAGTCCTACAGCCATTGGTGTGCAAAAAGCTGGCGCACGAGAGATTGACTGAATTAGTGTTTAGGAAAGATTGCTTCGTAACCGCGTGTCAAGATGGATACGTATATACATGGGCAAGACCGGGTCACATGGTAGGTCCTCTTACCATAAACAACACTCTGCACAGGCCACACCATCATAGTATCCCTTACACCAATATCAATTCCTTGCGATCTAACGATCTCTGATGTGTAACTTGTTCCCAATTGTTGAGATAACTCCATAAAGTAGAATTTATTAATTATCGATATGTCAATTTCTATGTAAATAGAAATAATTATAGGTTCTTTACCTCGTAAGAGCCATTAAAGATCCCTAATACTTTATTACGTCTTATCCACCAGTCTCGCTGAGAGAATTGTTAAAGCAGGGGGAGAGATCTATAAAATTCAATGTAAATATAGAATTGATTTCCGAGAGAGAGAGAGAGAGAGAGAGAGAGAGAGAGAGAGAGAGAGAGAGAGAGAGAGAGAGAGAGAGAGAGAGAGAGAGAGAGAGTAATGTTATAGTTGAAGGTCATAGGTCGACATTTTCACGTTTCCGTGTTCTTTGTATATGACATACGCGTAAATAGATGGGATTGCGTGTTTAGGCCAATTATTTACCGCACCTCGTTCACTGTAGTTAATAAGTGTTAGAAGGTGCCATTAGAGAAAGCATTAAAAAAAAAAAAAAAAACTAATATTTTCTCTAAGTCTGTATTATACGTACGAATATATGAATTTACAGCAGAAACACAGAGGCGAATATTACTATGAGTGAACAAATTTTTATGTCGATAAAATATTAAGTTGGAAAATTTTGAAGGAAAAGAGGAAGAAAAAGAAGAAGAACAGGAAGAAGAAGAAGAAGATGAGGAAGAAGATCATTGTCAAAAAGAATAGAGTTCTTTGATATTATATATATATATATATATATATATATATACATACATTTTTTTTTCTTTTTTTTTGTGTTGTTGGTTTTAATAATGCGAAAAGTTATATTTAAATTCTTTTTTTTTTTTTTTGCTTTCAAGCTTTAAAACGATATCCGATATTTTTAATTGCTTGCAATACGTCTATAATCGTCATTAAATTAGTAATGAGAGTATAAAAATGATAACGATAATGAAAACGAGAACGAGAACGAAAACGAGAATTTGTTAGCGATCACGTTAATAGCTATCCCCAGATTTATTCATACAGTAAAATATATTTACTATAAGGAAACAATCAAGTTATGTAATTTAAATTTCGTACTAACGGTAACTACTTCTTTCTATATTCATACGAAGTTGAATGTTACGAGTGGTGTAACATAATACAAAGTAGATTTTGCATATCATCAAGGTCTGTTCATTCATAGTATGGACCTCCATTTATATCTGTGCCTAATGATCATGTCTGGTCAAAATATATTCAAAATGAATATCATAAGCAAAATTGCATTAGATGAATTATAAATAAAATATATTTATGTTTAATTTGCATCGTCGAGATGCATAAATAATAACGCTCTATTTGCGCGCTCTATGAGGTCTAGTAAACACAGGGCAGGCCCCTTAAAACCCTTCTTTTTCTTCTATAAAATGTTTGTTATTATATTAGCTTAGCTTAGCCAATCATAGAGAACCAACGAATTATTTAGCTGAACTATTGTCCCAAACTATGATAATGTGACATTTAATCCTTTGTTGAAAACAATGAATTGCCTTCTTGTTGTACAATAAAGCAAAAAAAGTTGAATGAAAAATTGCTGCTTGCTTCCTGCTTGAATTTTGTTACCAAGTGCAATGCAAAAGTTATACAGGAAACTTTTGTTTCGCGAAGAGACGAACGAACAAACAAACAAACAAACAAACAAACCAAAAAAAAAAAAGGAAAAGAAAAGAAACAAAAAAGCGTTCGCTTACGACTCTCCTTTGTTTTTTCTTTTTTTTTTTTTAATCTTTGCATTCTCTCACATCTCGCATGATATCACATTATTGCCATAGGAATGCGTTAAATTTATGAATATTTTTCAATTGTATTAGCAAGTTTATAAGTTTCCTGATACTTTGCACACGGCATTTGTGTCTTGAAAGTACCCTGTGCTCTCACTCATCTCTTATTATTTTCTTGTATTTTTTTTTTCTTTTTTTTTTTCTCTTCTTTTTCTTTTTCTACAACTATACTTAACCAGTCACAAGTTTTTTGAAAATAAAATTTCATATAGAGTGCGTTGCTTTTTTTATAGTGACAGTCTTATAATTTAATCGGAAGATGCTTGCGCTTGTTTCTTAAAGCCGGTGGGGCATTAATTTTTTACTTTGATCGGAAAGATTAATGTACCTTACCAATGCTTTGGCTGATGCAAGAGAATCATGGATGAGACTTCCCTGAGTTATATAGCATGGTACGTATGAACTTATTATCATTTCTTCCATTCGTTTATTCGCTTAATTAGATCATAGAGCATAAATATAATGATAAATACATACATACATACATACATACATATATATATATATATATATACATAGTACGAGCTTAGAATTTATTTCTCAATTAGTCCCATACAACGAGGGGTGGGGGTTGGGGGTTGGGGAAGGACCATATTCCCCCATACTTGAAGACACTTTAGCTTTTGAAAAAAGCCTACTTCGATTGCTATAACGTTGCACCAATTAATTTACGTTAGAATAGAAAATATAGATTGATCTTAATTTCGTCGGATATGCGACTTTGATGAAAGCAATAATCAGAAAGAAATAAATAATAAAAAAAAAAAACAATAATCAATATGCTTTGCTTTATTCCAGCCAGGCATTGGACAGGTTGGTAATGCCCTACACGTTGTCAGTCCAGCAGAAAGCGGCGGGGGTACTATAGTATAGCCATGGTCCGATAAAAACTTATTAACAAATCGTCATGACGAATACTACTACTACTACCACTACTACTACTACTACTACTACTACTACTACTATTACTACTACTACGTCCCTACGTCTTATACATTGCAATTTCCAGAATTACAACCACACGATCATTATCGTCATTTGTATTACGTGTGGCCAAGTGAAAATTATTCTAGTATAGTTCAATGATCATAGAGAGAGAGAGAGAAAGAAGAGAGAGAAGAGAGAGAGAGAGAGAGAGAGAGAGAAAAATCGTTATACGGCTTGATGCACCACCTCCTCCACCTCCTTCCACCTCCTCCTCCTCCTCCTCCTCCTCCTCCTCCTCCTCCTCCTCCTCCTCCTCCTCCTCCTCCTCCTCCTCCTCCTCCTCCTCCTCCTCCTCCTCTTCCTGCTCTCTTCATTTAGTACGCTAAAAGTCGTGCATTATTTCACGTTTCCTTTATCTCCTTTTAATGTTAAGAGAAATGATTGAACGTCAAATTTATATCGATTAACGAGAACCTTTATAAGAACGTATATTAATTGGTGAAATGGAAGAAGAATCAAACTGTGTATACATGTACATATAATATATATGTATGCATATTTCGTGTCTTATACCGCAGAGAGAGACTTATAAACGTTGCGTCATTCCACCGATAGAAGTTTATTTATGTATTAAGAGTTTCCAATCGAGAGAAAGAGAAAGAGAGAGAGAGAGAGCTCTTTTCAATGAGAAAGAAAGTTCCGTGTCCTGTGAGAGAACCGTTTGTACTTTTACCGTTCATTGAAAGATTATATATACTGCAGTACAGTTTGAAAATAATATATTTAAGAGGAATGGAAAAAAAAAGAACAACAACAACAACAACAAAATACACAAAAGGAAAGAAAAAAGAATTAAATTGAATAGAAAATTATTGTAATCAGTCAGAATAATGTGTAAAGATAGGACGAAATTGAAAAAAAAAAAAAGAAAAAAGAAAAAAACTAAATTGGAATAGAATAATATCTTGATTTAGGTATGTATCTTCTTTGTCGATCGTCGGCGTACATTTCTTTTGTTTTTTTCTTTTTTATTTTTTTTTTTATTTCTTATTTTTTTATTTTTTTCCCCCTATACGTTGACACAGACCACCGGTACCACAACAAGATGATGATATCGTAAGCATTTGAACTTTTAAATCCAACGCCGGGCGTTATAACTCGATGCGCATTTCCTTCGAAAAGCTAAAAGGTAATTAAAAAGGTAATTAAAACTTGGACGAATTTGGATTAGACAACTTTCGAGAACATTTTTTCTTTTCTTTTCTTTTTTTTTTTTTTTTTTTTTTTTGAATACGATACGCGCCATGGAATTAAAATTTGTTTTTCAATCGGGAAGGCTACCTTCGTTTTTTTGAAGTTCAATAAAAGAATAATACATGCCTACCGCATAGCGACATACATACGTACGTACATACATGCGTGTACAGTTAATTAAAAAAAAAATAAGAAAAAAGAAAAGAAAAAAAAAAGGATTATACATGAAGAATAATTTTGTACCTGAGAGCTATGAGATATATTACATACATAGATTGCATATAATAACGATCATTCCAAAAAAGCGAAGTGTTGTTGAGAATTACGCGTTATATAGAAACATTAAATAACGAAGTTAGTTGATTTCATCTATGGCCTTAAATATTTAGATGGCAGGTAATAATACTTTTACGAAAAAAAAAAAAAAAAAGAAAGAAAAAAAAATCAATTAGATCAATGTTTTTATTATTGCGGCTACGTACATCATTCCTAATGAATATTTTCCTTCGCTTTCCCCCGCCCTCCGCCGCCCCCCTCCCCCTGTCCGCCATTAACATTGACAGGATTTGATATTTAATGATAATAATTTAATACGTTTATACTTACGTCATAGCGCGCGTATTTGCGGTGTTGGTGCATCGAATCGTCGACGTTATTCGTACATTTTTCCAAAAAGTAATTCTACTTTTATGCCGAGCTGACGAACGTCGTCGTTTATAAACTCCTAAACGTAGCGTTGTTAATTAATAAAAAGAAAAAAAAAAGAAAGAAAAAGATAGGTCGGAAATACAAAGAACGCGTGAATTATTTAAACGGAAATTAACGCGACACGGTGTTACTGTTTAATTTTTTTTTTGTTTTCGTTTTGTTTTTTTTCTTTTTCCCATAAAACTCGGGGATAGGCTTATAAATATATATATATATATATATATATAGTTCTCAGGTGCAGAAGTGTACCGAGATGAGAAGAAAAATTTGAAATTCTAGAGACAGATGGATATAATATAGGTGTACAGCAAATTTCATGGATATAAACAGTATTTCGAACTGAACTCGTTCTATAGAGAGAGAGAGAGAGAGAGAGAGAGAGAGAGAGAGAGCGAATGGTTATATTTATTAATTTAAATAATAATAATAATAATAATAATAATAATAATAGTAATAATAATAGTAATAATAACGATGATGATGATGATGATTAATAAGTAATATAATAAATAAATAATAATAATAATTATTATTATTATTATTAATATTAATAATGATTAATTATTACAAACAAACAAACAAACAAACAAAAAATATTTATAGTAACATATAGCGATTATCCGCATTGTTATCAATGATGATGATTCCTTTTTATAGCTTCGACATGAACGGCATGCGAAACAGTTATGTCGACTTTTATCGTGCGCGGGAGCCATTTTTTCTAGCGTATTTACATTAAAAAAAAAAAAAAAAAAGAAAAGAAAAAGGGGGGGGCACGAGAGGGAAGAAGCATCGTTAATATAGTCGCTGGAAGAAAAAAAGAACGCGTGTTGTAACACTTTTCTCTTTCTTTTATTTATTTATTTATTTATTTATTTTTTTCTTTCGTTTCCGATTAAAATAGTGTACGCTATTATAACGCGTAAAGGAAAGAAAAAAAAAAAAATAAATAAACCAAATGTTAAGCCTCGACATTTGACATTATTATTTATTTATTTGCGAATCGATGAGATATATTAAATATTACTGGACCAAACAAGTTTCATAATTGTTTTCAGGGATATGAACACACACAACCCACACACACACACGCGCGCGCGCGCGCTTACGCACGCACATAGGAGATTCAAATGTGTATCCCGCATATGTGAACAGTTACGCGTATATTCAAATTGCATTCCATATCGCGAAAGAAGAGAGAGAGAGAGAGAGAGAGAGAGAGAGAACGTTTTATTTTTTTTATTTCAACCACGCAATAACGTATAACATAATATTCTTTTTCTCGAATACTAATTGAAAATTCTTCATATTATTCGCGGCATACTCTTACGTGTGTATACGTATATACGTATATTCGAGTAAAAAATTTCTTTCTTTTACTTTTCCCTTTTTTTTTTTTTTTCTTTTCTTTTCTCATTCCAGAAATATCCCACGTTTCTCATACATGTATGCAGAACAATATGTGTTTAAGGTTTATTTATAGTCTCGTTTACAAAATAATTCGAAAGGAAGAAAGTCAATTTGTGTGCAATATATATATATATATATATATTGTATATAAATGCATAGAAATTCTCGATGCTCGCATATGGATAGAAATGAATGAATGAGCGAGAAGAAATTTATGAAGAGAGAGAGAGAGAAGGAGAGAGAGAGAGAAATCGAATACATAAATTTTTCATGGGACAAAGCATATTTTTATCTTCGGGGTGTATATCCAAAACCCGATAGATTTCAATACCTTTTCTTCCACGCTTTACATGCATATATATATATATATATATATATATATAATATGCGCAATCAGATCTAAACTGCGAAGAAATAAATTGGTACCATTCTCGTCATAGTTTTCATTTTAATAATCTTTTCTTTTTTCTTTTTTCTTTCTTTTTTTTTTTTTTTTTTTTTTAATTCTAACGCCAAACGAACAACGCACTTTTGAAAATAGAAGAACGTATATACGTGTGCCTGTTGTATGTATTTATTTACGACGTGTATGTGTGTGTGCGTATGTGTGTGTGTGCGCGCGATAGGCTTACGAGAAATAAAGAAAAAAAAAAAAACGAAGAAGAGGTATACGAATTACCTGAACAATGAAAAAAAGAGAAATGCGTGGTAAGGGGAAGGAGGAGGGAAAGAAAAGAAAGAAAGAAACAATAACTATACCAAAATGACGAGGAGAGAGAGAGAGAGAGAGAGAGATGAACGCGATCGTTTAAAAAGTATTTTCCGTCGCGCGCAGACCAAAAAACTAAATAAATCATTAAACTTAAGGGGTGCAATCGATTAGCAATGATTTAAGTGGATTATAAACCGAAGTGAGATTTATATGGGGAGACATTAGACTGTATTTGATTTAGAAAAGAATATCACGATATATCTGTCTCTACGTATGTGTGTGTGTGTGTGTGTGTGTGTGTGTGTGTGTGTGTGTGTGTGTGTGTTGTGTGTATATATATATATATATAAATATATATTATATACATAAGTTTTACATCCATTTTCTTCTCTTATATATACATATATGTTGATCGTACTACTATAATTCTTTTATTACAAATTACTATGTTTACTTATGTCGATCAATCAGCCAATGATCTGTTTATCGAAAATCTTTTTTTATCTTCCCGTTATTTAAAATAATCGACGTTCTGCCATATTGTACACATACACACACACACACACAAATATATATATATATATATATATATATATATATATATATATGTATATATATGTATATATATATATATATATATATATGTATATATATGTATATATACATGGATGTTGTTGTACACTAACGAGCATCTTATACATTAATCAATTTTGTTACTTTATTTTTCGAAGAGCAATGATTGATCAAGATATATTTACTTTCTAATTGTTTATACATATATTCATTCTTTTTCTTTTTTTTTTCTTTCTTTTTCTTTATTATTATATAAACACTCGTCATAAGTACGCTTTTATTTGTAATTGAAATATCTCCGACAAATAGATGGATAAAATATTTTATGATAATTTTTAAACGTACGTAAGTTGGTGATCAGAATTAATTGAATGAAATTACTATTCGACCGTATTATTCTACTCCCCGAGAACACGGAAGGTAATGGAAGGAAGAAAGAAAGAAATAAAAAAAAGAATTAAACAAATAAACAATTAAACAAATAAATAAAAATAAAACAAAAAGCGCGAGTCTATGCTTTTACGAATGATTAACACGATAGGAAAATATATCGCGACGCAATTACGAAGTTCCGATCAACAAATCTATAAGACACGTCTGGCTGGTTACATTACATATATATATATATATATATATATATATATTATAAATATTATTAACAAATGTGAATATTTGAATTTGGCCAATTTTTCTATGTCATTTTTTCACGCTAAAAGATTCGATACGATTAGACTTCTGGGCATCACAAATCTGTACTGTGTTTAGTACTTCTCTCAGCGTGGTTTCTCCTTGTTTATAAAAGTGTACATTCTTTGTAAGTATAAATGAAAAAACATTTCATTGTTATCATATAAAAGCCTTTTATCTTTTACCTTATCGCTTCTTTCTCCGCCTTTTTCCTTTGAGGAAAAAAAAAAAAAATAAAAGCATATATATATATATACTATTCCTTAGCCTATGAAACATGCCATTTACACGCGCGCACGCGCACACGTAGCATTGCATTTCGTTTGGATATCTCAAAACAACTTTCGAGAACTTCATTGAGTATTTTTTTTGTTTCACATAGTAAACAAAATGTGGAGGAAAATGTCACGCAGCATTAATTTTGCGGTATAAAAAAAAAAAAAACAAATTAATTGATTAGTCGACTCGTTAAAAGCCGGCTATATGTAACAAAGAGGACCGATGGGCAATAAGGATGAGGAAACTGCAAATAATCCGATTCGAAAACGATCTCTATCAAATAGCAAATTTACAAATAGGAAATAATATTATCGGTCGTAATGGTGTTGCTGCGGGAGTGAGTACACGGATTTAAGTTGCTCCTTCTCATTTCTTCTATCGTTTAACATCTTGACAATATTTTTTTTTTATTTGCGTCGATTTTTCTTTCGTCCCTTTTCTTTTTCTTTTTCTTTACAACTTTTCAAATAGTCTCGTTATCGTAAATTTATCCTCGCGTGAAATAATTATTTTTTTTCTTTTTCTTTTTTCTTTTTTTTATTTCTCTTCGCAATTACTTCTTGTCGAGTTTGTCGTTTACGAACTTTGTATGACGGAACAATAAAGATATATAATATTATAGTAAATGCATCGTGATGCATTTTAATTAGTTCCACTATATATCGTTGGTGGCAGCACTTGGTTCACCATTCATCACGTGTCACGTGCATTAATAATACGCTGTACGGATCGTCGTGCTGTTTTGTGTATTCCTGAATCTTTTTTATTTGTTTCTTCTCTCTTTTTTTTTTTTTTTTCATTTAAACATACATACGCGCGACGTATAGAAATTTTTCGTGAATTCGAGAGATTGGAATAGCGTTTTAATATCTGTGAACACTGTGTTTCCAATAGGTTAGGTTTATATTATTTGTTAAAAACACTATTTAATATTTACATACATTTTTTTGTATATTATAATTTTTCCGTTGTTTCACGATTATAGTCTAATAATGGACAGATCATTAAACATGCTGTAACAATCAATTTATCTCCAAGTGGTGATATGACCCTGACACCGGTAAGATTCGATTACGGTAGGAGGATACGAATATTTGTCAAAATATATTTGAAACATATTTCAATTACACTTGATTAATATATATTCGAAGTAAATCGATTAAAAATATATGATAGATCTGATTATAAGATTATAATTTACTGTTACAAGATATATAATGATATTATTAATAATAATAATAATCAGGATTTCTTAGAAAATTGTTATTAGTATCAGGTCTCGCCTTGTTATATAAAATCTACCGGATCGTCTCGATGGCATCTTATTAAATTAGGCACAGCTGTACCTATTAAGCCAGGAGATATTTGTTCCCTGTTACCGGATAAATGTTGGTTTAAAATTATGACTATGTCAGAAACATTGGATAAAGATAATCATCCATTAAAAAGAAAGGTTATTACCTCTTGATCGTTTCTATGATTACCTTGTACTATCAAATTTAATAGATATTGTAAGTGGTTAAATTAGATAAAATATACACAGATATATATATTACTTATGGCATAGTGTACAGAAGACATACCATTCGAACCAACGGATAAAAAGATATGTTTAGATGCATCTCCAAAGTCTATAGCTTCGCATGGGGATGGTGGTTCTAGCGAATCTCAAGATAATAAAGATTCTAAATCTATAGAGGTAGAAATGCCTATCTTAAGCAAAGGGAGCAGTATCATTGCGTCTACATTTTCCGAGGATATGGATGCTAGGTTCCTTTTTTTTTTTTTATAAATATTTGTAACGAAAGCAAAAGTTTAACTGTGTTAGGCAATATAGCTTTATTAAAACTTTAATGTTCCCTTTGAATGTTAGTTCATCAGAGAATAATCAAACTATTCTCAATTCGATATCGACGCCAGAGAATCCAGAATTACCCAAAGAACCTACGCTAGATAAAGAAAATTCAAATATTCGGGAAGAGGAGTCAAAGAAAATTGAAGCAAATGTTAAACAGGACCGTGTTATGCATTCCAGTGATGGCGGTGAGTCGCATACTTCAGTACAACAGGATATGCGCTCTTCACCAACGCTCGAACAAAGCAAAGCAAGCGTATCGGCTGCAGAGCAAGTAGAAACGAAAAGAAATAAATGTGTTTACAAGGATAAATGTTACAGGTATATAGATTGTGTCGATAATTCGTTATATTTTTTATATAAGAAGGTATATCTGTTCTATTAAATACCTAAATTCCATTTTTAGAAAGAATCCACATCACAAAGTTCAGTTCAGTCATCCAGGTGATTCAGATTTCGAAGAAGTCGATGAACGGCCCGAGTGTCCTTACGGTATACATTGCTATCGCAAAAATCTACAACACAAAACTCAATTTAAGCATTCAACTATGCGAAAACGTCGAGCGCCAACCCCTGTACGATCACCAAGATATGACGATGAATCTTTAATGGAAGCATCGTCGGAAGATGAATCCGTTGATGAATCTGAATACGAACCATCCGATTACAGTTCGGACGATACCAACAGTGATGTGGAAAACGTAGAAAGTGACTGGAATGAAAGTAACAGTGATATCGAAGATTCTAAATCTTGAACTTGGGTTAAGATAATAAAGGAAATGGTGAAATGGTTGACTTTATATATAGTGTACAGACACAAATTATCTATTTACGTAATATATATATATATTCAGTTTGAAAGAATATTACATCAAATTTATCGGTGTTGTTATAATCATTACAATCTAGAAAATTTTGGTACACGATATAATATATTAAATTGTCGTTATTTAGATCTATAAAGAATAACAAAGAAATATCTTTATTTGGTTAATCATTTTTATTCGTTTAAATAGAAAACAAAAAATTAACATTGTCACTTGCCATCGAAATAATGTTTATTTTATGTAAATATAGATATTATATATTACCTAGTTATCATTATTATTATTATTATTATTTAATCCCTTGGCGTACTATGACGAGTCTGAACCAGTGATGAAAATATCGGGTCAAACATATGAACGTCCCGAATCAAACACGTGGTCGTGATATCATGCCACGCTCGTATTCAACTGTTCAACGAGCAAATAAAAATGTTACGAGTCTGTCTCGTAAACGATCGTTCTTCAGTTTTTACCCACTCCATTTTGCGAGTCAGACACGTTCCTTGTAATCTGCGTGCTACAAGCAGTTCAGTATTCTTAAATAATTTTTTATTTCGTCAATCTCTCAGTTTATAATAAGTACGCCAAGAGATTAAACACGTGTGTATAGTTATTCGTAGTTTTACGTTACTTTTTTGTTTTGTTATTTTTTTTTTTTTTTTTTTTTTTTTATTAGTTTTCTTTAGACCTGATACCCTTCATCTTCGTCGCCCATATAATCCTCCGTAGCTCCAATGGCAACATCCGCCAACATATGTTTTGGTATTTCGGATCCTCTTACTTTTATCGTATAGCATACATTTTCCATTTTGGTTAAACTTTGTTTCAAGGTATAAATTTTTTTACTCATATCCTTGTTAAAGGTACTGGTACATCCTAGAAATCCCTTGTGCATATTTCTAACAAAGTTACAAGTTTGATAACAACTAGCTATATCTCCCGTTGCCAAATTATTAATGCACTTTCGCATAAGCTCTCCGGTCAGATCTGCTATGCCCATGATGTATTCGTTCGGAGTTATTACTATTCGTGTCATCTTTGTCGGTAACTCGCAGTCCTCCGAAGTTGAGTCAGATTTATCCGGATCCGTATAAACCAATGACTTTTCTAACTCCATCCAGTCTTGCATAGAACCAGATTGTAAATATTGAAAGAATGTAACTGCTTCTACATATTCTTCAAGTCCAAATTTATAAGCTTTAAGATATTGATAAATATCTTGACCATCCAACTCGGATGCGATACTTTTGAAGAGAGTTTTTCCCATATTTTCAAATCTTTGTTTGGCTTCTCCAAGTACAGAGTCTCGTTTACTTTCTTTGTCAAGGGTATGTAAAAGGAATATTATTCTCTTACTTTCTATTGTAACATCTCGACTAAGTTTAACAAGTTTCTCAAATTTATCATGTTTTGTGTCTAGTTCATTGGAATATACTCGAAACTGTTGTATAACCAAATTATTCTCATTTATACTTTCCAAAATTTCTCTTCCCTTATCTCCAACATTGACTTTGTTTTTATTAGAATGATGTCCACGATTTCTTCTACTGGCTAAATAGGATCATATAAAAATAATTATTTGGCGATTATAATAGATACGAAGATATTTTCTTTAAATAATATAATATTTGTAAAATGTCTTTATAAAATTGTTTTCCTAAAAAAAAAAAAGAAAAAAAATATCCAAATTATAAAAATTAAGTTTACGTTTACACCGTAAAGAGGTTAAAGAGGTTATGTGTAAACTCATATTTTTATCATACCTTTTCCTTGAGACATCATAAATGTTTTATGCTTTCTATTACTATAGATTCAAGAATAAATAATAAAGAATAATTAATCGTGTCGTCAAATTTGATCTCTCACAAATAAATTATTAACGTTAGCTGATTACAGTTCATAATAATACGCGTCTTTGATAATATAATTGATTTTTCGCTATGAGATTAACAAAAATAATAAATTAAATAGAAAAATTCAATCAAATTTGAGAATTTCTTGAAACGTCAATACACATGTACGATAGAATTAATAAACAAATTAATGATTCGTCTAAGTACAAATGAGTGCATATAAGCAGTGACCGTGCCCCATTGGCGCGACTCGTGTAACCATTTAGAACGAACCAAGAACAAGTTTATAAAGTATTTATACTTTGACAATTAAAATTATAATTTTTCTACAACACTTCTGTGAATTGTCATTGACGTGATTTAGATAAAAAAATGATCATCGGTGTATTTATTTATTAAATTAAAACCGTCATTGATGGTATAACAAAAGTGACTAGGTCAAGATTCGACAAATTTCATAATAAAAATAATCGAATTGAATTTGAAAGTTATCGGAACTGGTTTCTTTTTTTTTTCGGGAAGAAAGTTATATTGCATAATACTCGAGAAAAAAGATTCGATTTAAAAAAAAATTTATTAAAGTGGAGATATTTTGGAACGCATTACATCATATAAATATAAAATCGATGGAAGAAACGATTATTTTGTGAGCACGAATTGTTTTATAAGTTTATCGAAAATAGAGATGCTTATCACGGTTTGGAACGCGTCGATTGGTGCAAGCAATATATAAACGATTATTTTCATCAATTGTGCATTTCCTTTTGGTTCAGTGAAAAATCATCAAATTAATAACATTTTCGTTTATAATGCCAAGTAAAAAGAAAAAATATAATGCACGTTTTCCAGCGGTAAGTATAAAATCCCTTTCTATCGTAGTATTGTTTGACAATAATGTATGAAAACAATAAAGAAATTATTTTTCCACTTATAACATACATTTAAGAGTTATAATTATGGATAAAAATAACAGAAATGTTTGGTCGATATATGTTAATGTTTGAAATGAGGATTAACGTTTAATTTATTTATCCATCGAGTATAATTTTACATGCTATCTTGCAACATTGTACAGATAACTTAACCTAAAAAATGCATCTCAGGGTCGTATTAAGAAAATTATGCAGACCGACGAAGAAGTAGGGAAAGTTGCTCAAGCAGTACCAATTATAATCTATATCCTTTTTCATATATAATATTATTACGATGTGTTTTAATCATATTAGCGATGTTTGTTTTTTTCTTTATATAAATATACACTCTTGCAATTTTAACTTTCACCTTAACCATATATATATACCTAGAACATTAGAACTATTTGTACATTCGCTACTTACAAAAACTATGCAAATTACAAGTGCCAAGAATGCTAAGACCCTAAGTCCATCCCATATGTAAGTAAGTTAAATATTATATTACATAAAGTTATATATTTATTTTTTATCGTATATTTTAACTAACTCCCATCATTGTTTTATACTTCCTAGGAAACAATGTATTCTGTCGGAAAGTCGCTTTGATTTTCTTAAAGATTTGGTAAAAGGTTTACCGGATGTATCGGGAGCTGACGAAGAAGTTCCCACACCACCTTTAACTCCTGCCCCAATAAATGTAAACGTTTCTACTCCGACTACATGCCCATCTGTAGCATATTATACGGATCAGGGGTATAATTTTTTATAATAATATTATTTTCTTTTCTTTTTTTATTTCAATAATTTTCTTTAACAATATTCTTTTCTCTAGATCTCAAAGCTTGCTATTGAATGATACAAGTGCGGAAAATAAAAACTGGAGAAATGATGGAAGAATAGGAAATTCGAATGTCGGCGTTTCAAGCGAACAATCTAAAGTCAGCGCCACGCCTCAAGCTCCGGACTTTCAAATTTCTGTACCTGCATCATTTCAGATTAATCAACCTAATTTTTATACAGAGGTCAATCCTATAAATTCAAGTAGCAATTCTGACACGAGTCCAACAAATCATCCAACGTCTAACTTCACTCATACTGCCAATATCGACGAAGATTATGATACATAGTTGTTTTACTTAGTAATTTGCAGTATAAACTGTAATACTAACTTTAGATATTTAAAAAAATTAAGTATACGTAACACATGTCACATGCATATTTTTAAATTGTTAATAATATGTTAAAACCAACAAGTGATTGTGGTTTCTGATTGAACTAGGTTATACACATTTTTATATTCAGCTCCAATCACATCTCAAGAATATTTTGAAGACACTTGTTTACTCATCTTAATATTTATTTAGGCCAAGATATTTTTTAATATAATAATTTTTAAATCTCTTAAAAAATATGCCACACTTTATGAATTTGTTTTGTTAATTCCTTATTTTGACAAATTTTCTCAAGTTTTTGTTTTGCCAATTTTCTTTTTTTTTCGTATATTTATCAATTTCTTTAGTTTCTTTTTTTACTTCTATCATATTTACTTAAAATGAATATTTTCATTCTATCATAATTTTTTACTTTTCGTTCAAACTAAATGTCGCAAAATCCTCGTCCGTTTTGCGTCAAGGAACACGTATTAAATAGATGTTCTAGATATAACAGAAATAATAATAAGTTAATTGCCTCATGGACTATTTCTCTTTTGTAGTTATGATATTTTATAAAACTGTTATCAGTAATTGTCAGCACATACATATATTGTATTTGAATAGAGATTTATTAAACATAAAACGTAAAACTATTAATCTGATTTTATTATGAATTAATAAAGCCGACAAATAAGACAAATTATTATCAACTTCTGTTAAATTTTTATATAAATAATTTAAAATTGACCATTTACTATATCTAACATTTATTTCAATATTATTATCCTTTTCGCCGTTTCATTTTTCAGATTTTCATAAGTTCTTTAATAAATATTTAACTTTATTTTCCTCGTTAATCTATAAAACACACTATAAGTTTCATGTTGTAAGAAAAAAGAGAGGGGGGAAAGAACGACAGAGAGAAAGAGAGAGAGAGGGATATAACATGTGCCAAAGATTGAATAGAGGTTAAAATTGAAAATAACCTAAAATCGGTGTGCCTGTAATTTGACATCTTAATTACAAATGATACAAAAGTATTAATCTGTTAAAGGGATTTATATATTTTGATAGGGCACATTTAAAATTTTTTTTTTAATTAAATGCATTATTTAATTAATATTTAATATGAATTTTCGGAGTTCCATTCAATTAGGTGAAAAAGTTAGATTAATTTTTAATCCATACCATTTAAAAATTAATAAAGTAATTAATAAGATAAAAAATTATGGAATGCCCGAAAGATTTAAAGGAACTATATTAGAACGTTGGGGTAAGAATTAATAATGTATTTCTAATCACTAAACCAACATGTTCTACGTTTTAATTGATGATTATTATATCGCGATTTGCAGGAAATTATTGGAAAAATTTATATATAGATTATAAAGAAGTTACCATTGATACCGTAAAAGACTGTAAGTCACATCCTATACGCACATCGATATATTGTACAGGTATGTCGATTTATATATATATTTTGTATCAATCGTATGTGTACAATAAATATAATATTTGCTTCGTATTTAAGTTTTAGGATCTACGTACTATTTATATAAACATAATCCCGACGAAGATTCTTTTCGAAAACATTTATTAGAAAATGCTATTAAATTAATGCAAATAAGTGAAACTATTCGTAATGAAATATCGGCACAACACGTACAAACATTAGAAAAGTATTATAATGAAGGTATTGTACGAAGATTTAGCATCGGTATATTATCAATAATCTGGTTAGATAATTATGACAAAGACTGTTCTCTTTATAAAGCTGTCTGTCCTTATTTAAAACCACGCTATTTAAATTTTTATGAAAGAATAATAGATATAGGATTTTTAGATAGATGGTGGATATTGGACAGAAAAATGATCGACTATGATATAAATGCCAAAGAATTTGATGTTATATGTTAATTACATATACTAGTGTTAACAGTAAATATAAATTTATTAATCAATTTTGGTTTAAAATTTTTCTTTGTTTATTTCTGTTTCCCATAAAATATATTATAAATTACAGAATATTATTTCATAAAATAATATTGCGTAATAAAAGATAATATTTTATAAAAATACAATGTCATGTCAACTACATCATTGAAATTTACAGAATTATATTATCTGTTATATATTTGCTTCATACATCAGGTTTCTAAAAATAAATTACGATTATTAATAATGTAGTATTATACATGTATATATATATATATTTTTTTGGTTGATAAGTTATCATTATATTTACCGTGAGCATATACTATAGCTGTACGACAAGGAATATATATCATCATTCTATATGGCAGGCCAGAATATGGTTCAGAATTTGTAAAATGTTTTACATTATTATCAACTCGATTTTCACCTCCATATTGTGTATTGTCGCTGCATAATACAACTTTATGTGCTCCTTGCTGTCTCACTCCTATCGTATAATCAGGAAAAGACTTTGTGGGATGAAAATTGAAAACAAATGTAAGTCCAGCACGATCAAAAACTATCAATTTATCATCTACGTGCTTCCAACTAACATATCCCTGAAATCATAGTAAATATTTGTTATTTTTTGAAATATCAAACAAAATTTTATAAAACATACAGGATGAGCATGTAACCATCCATATTTTTCTTCTAAATTATTCACGTCACGATCCCAATTATTCATAAACTTGTATTTCAATAATTCATCATCCACTAAATTCCATTGTCTTCTTGCATAATGATAACTATCTGAATTACCAGCTCGAGGAAAATCTAGCCACTCTGGATGTCCAAATTCATTTCCTACGTATAAATGAATTAATTTTTATATATTAAGTGAAATTATTAATTGTCTTTATACATTTTCAATTAAATTAAAATTAAATTAAATTAAATTAAAAATTTTTGTATTTTATTTATATAAAAAAAAAAAAAAAAGAAAAAAAAGAAGAAAATGTAAGTATTTCTTGTGATCTATATATATATATATATATATATATATATATATATGCTATAATAAGAATAAAGACGAAAAATAAAAATGTAAATTATATTATACACGACCTACTTTTTAATGATAATTATACGAAGCACTTATCAAAAGAACTCTCACCCATGAAATTTAGATAAGCTTCTCCACCCAAAGCATGTGTGATAAGCATGATCATGTTATGAAGAGCTATACCACGATTAATAATATTACTTGGTGGACTCAATGAACTCATATGTGTATACATTTCTTTATCCATGAGCCAAAATGCTATTGTTTTATCACCTACAAGAGCTTGATCATGAGATTCACAGTACGCAACTGTTTTTTCCATCCATCTGCGGTTACTTAATGTCCAACATATGTCATCCACATTCCAATCTTCATCTTTGGTTTCTTTTAATAATTTAATCCATTTGTCAGGTATAGCCATTCCTAGTCGATAATCAAATCCAACACCACCTTCGGCGACTGGTCTTAAAAATTATTTAATTACTTAAGACATATCTTTAATACATTAATTATAATCATGCTTATAAATAGACTCTCTTTATCATTTAATTTCATTAAATTTATACGAATAATATATATCATTATATTGTGTAAATATCCAATTTTGAGCTAATACCTGCATACACCTGGCATACCACTAACATCTTCGGCTATTGTAGCAATTTCGGGATATACATCATGTAACATATGATTAGCAAGCATCAAATAAACCACACCCTCGACATCAACGTTCAGACTATAATATTCATCATAATGGCCACTGAAACCTTGCCCAAAGCCTCTTGAGTGATAAAGCATTGACGTAACTCCATCGAATCTGTGTTAATCATAAATACTTTACGTCATGCTACTAACACATATAATGAAATAAAATCAATTTTTCTTACCTGAATCCATCAAAGCCATATTCGTCTATATACCAACGTAAATTAGAAAGTAAAAAGCGTAGTACTTCATATTCTGAATAATTGAATAATCTACTATCCCAAAGTGGATGTTGGCCGCGACCACCGGTATGAAAGTAACAACTGTCTGTACCATCAAACATGTTTAACCCATCTAAAGTATTTTTTGAAGCATGCGAATGTACCATATCTAATAATATGTAAAGACCGTGTGCATGAGCTTCGTCTATCAATTCTTTCAATTCCTCTGGTGTACCATATCGAGATGAAACGGCATAAAACGAAGTCACCTAATTAATTATTAATCCAAGAAAATTATATAGAAATATTCATATAAACATTTAAATCAAATAAAGAAAAATATTTATATCTACTTGATATCCAAAACTGGCGTAATAAGCATGTTCCATAATAGCCATTAATTGTATAGCATTATAGCCTTGTTTTACTATACGTGGAATTATCTTTTTAGCGAATTCCAGATATGTACCAACTCGTAATTCCTGCGTAGCAATACCAACATGACATTCGTATATTCTAAGACTTTCTGGTTTCTTTGGTTTCGGGTGATGAAATTTGTAAACCTATAGGAAAAGTGCAATATATATATATATATATAAATGCAATATATTTTAATTAGAATATATTATATTCTATCTGTAAATCTAACTTTTTCAGGACTGGGATGCCAAATACGTTGTTTAAACGTTGTGCCTTCGCTTCGATCTGCTGGTTGAGTTACATAAGTGGCCCAGGGACTAAGTCTTTCCAATAATTCATTATTATGATCCTTAACAATAATCTTAACTTCAGAAAGATGTTGTAATGGAGAGCTTCCATCCGGATTTGGAGGTAAATGTAATTCCCATTTACCATACTCCATTTTTTTGTACGGAGTTTTAGTTTTATCCCAACCATCTTTAAAAGAAAAAACAAAAAAGTTGATGTTAATTAAGGACAGTATAGATAAGAGATGTGTATATATATATATGTGTGTGTATGTATATGTATATATATATATATATATATACATATTTAAAAAATTTAAACACAAAGCAAAAATTACTTACTAAAATCTCCGGTTAAAAATAATTCTTGAGCCCCGGGTGCCCATTCTCTAGCTGTCACACTATTATCCTTATTAACGTGTATCCCGTACGTATCGTATGCCGTTGAAAATTTATTTAAATTACCATCTCCCGCTTCTATTTTTTCTACGTAATCCTTAAATAAGGCATATCTAAAAGTAATGAAACAATGTATTAATATTTCATATTTAAGTGAATAAAGATAAAAGGAAGATGAAAAAAATGATGATGGATCGTTTTAAAGAGGAATACGATTAAAACATATAAATATACCTCCGGCGTATATCCTTTTCGTAAGGCTTCAAATATGGGTCCCTTTCTAACAAGGTTTGCAATTCTGGTACCTCCACTTGCAGTGGGTCCATACTTGACCATTTTCCTCCCATTTTAAGAGATTCATGCGGCAGGCACAGATTCGGTTAAATTAAAATACCCTCACAGAACCCGCGCGTGAGCGGGCGTGAATGACGTGCCAAGGTGAACCCGGAGTGTGCACACACAGCTGATATATAAGCTGTTCGCGAGTGACCAATAAGGAAGCGCGATTACAGTGACACCTCGTTAATATTTCTACAACTTATCTTCATTAATTTTCTTCATCATTCACGACGAACCCCATCGATTTGATATTTTAGATATTTGAAAGATCCGCCTCAACGATCGTTACCCCCATTGGTCGTTATAAATACGTTGACACCAACGCCCCCACCTTGTAGTTGTGCGTAACATTTAACGTAATTAGCATGAATCAACCCACCAAACTTCTCTTTCAGTTACTTTAAGTATTTGGTTGAAGTTGACCAAAATCAGTTTTTCCGATGTGTCTGTCTGTTTGTCTCTGACTTAGCTAATGTAACTATATAAATGAAAGTGATGTCCTTTGGTGAGAAGTAGGTTATTTTCCTTTTTTTTTTCTTTTTTCTTTTTTCTTTTTTCTTTTTTCTTTTTTTTACATAATATTTTACATATTGTTGATTTGAAAAGGCTATAAAATGAAAATGTTCCATTTTACTTGGATACTTCTTTCTTTTTTTTTTACGAAAATGCGTTCAAAAATGTTTTAATTTATGAAGTTATTGTTATATACATTTTTTTTTCCTTTTTTACTTAATAATTTGATCATTATGAAAATTGCAAAACATCGCGTAAATTATTGAGATAATTTGAAGGGATACATGCTTTTTCATTAGATTCTTAAATGTTATCTTTTACATTTTAAAAAATTATTCTGCGGTTAATCAATCGTTTTTCATAAAGTAACCTTCACGTTTACGACTATTGAATTTAATTTTACCTCATATATAAAGATATATGAAAGGAAAGATTAAATTATTTTAATGTGATGTATTTTTCACAGTGATTGCATTGAATATAACTTTATTACTTCAGCTGACTTTTCTGGTCTAATGATACAGAAAGTGTCTGGAAGATTGCAGTTTTGTGATCCAAAGTTATACATCTATGATCACATTTAAAAATACATTCAGTATGTATATAAAATTTATATAATAACAAGTTCTGATATTGTTAAACGATATAAATCGTATTATAACACGTTTATTGAATATCAAATATTTGTATTATTTTGCAAGATTGAAAGAAGATAATACATTTTATTGCTTAAAAGAAAAAGTAAAAATGGCACCTGTACCATTAGAAGGACATCAAACGCCGGTAACAAATAATATACCACAAGAGGGTAATCGCGGCGGTTCCATTTCTCTTGGCTTGCTTATAGATTTCATTATACAACGTACTTATCATGAACTTACTGTTCTAGCAGAATTGTGAGTCTATATATTTCACTCATATATTTAACGATTATTTAAAAATATTTCACTTTTTAAAATTGGTACTTCAAGTGCTTAAATGAGGTTGGAACGATAATAAGTACTTTATTCGTTTAGGTTACCTCGCAAGACCGATATGGAACGTAAAATTGAAATTTATAATTTTTCTGCTAGAACAAGGCAATTATATGTCCGTTTATTAGCATTAGTAAAATGGGCCAACAGTGCATCTAAAGTCGATAAATCAGCAGTAAGTACATATATATACGTATATATATATATATATATCGTATTGACTTTTTGATTTGAGCAATGTAAATATAATCTTTTCATATGTTGCAGCACATCATGGCATTTTTAGACAAACAATCATTACTTTTCGTTGATACCGCTGACATGTTGGCGAGAATGGCACGAAAGACGCTTGTCCATGCCAGATTACCTAATTTTCATATTCCTGCGGCAGTAGAAGTCCTTACTACAGGAACATATGGTCGTTTACCAGCTTGTATCAGAGTACGTTCATAATATATATATATATATATGTATATAATAATCTCATAAAATACAACTTATAGCGAATAATCATTAAATAAAATTTTATTTATAAAGGAGAGAATAGTGCCGCCTGATCCTATTACTCCGGCGGAGAAAAGAAGTACATTACAAAGATTAAATCAAGTAATACAACATAGACTGGTTACTGGAAATTTGCTTCCGCAAATGCGTAATCTGAAGGTATGTTTTTATGAAATGATTTACAATCTAGAAACATTGTCATTTTTATGATTTTATATCGTTGCTTCTTGATCTATTTTTTTTCTTTCGTTTTTATAGATCGAGGCTGGTAGGGTAACATTTTTGGTAGAACAAGAATTTTCAGTCTCGCTTACTGTTATGGGAGATGGTCCAGCAGTACCATGGAGATTATTGGAATTGGAGATTTTAGTTTCTGATAGAGAAACGGGAGATGGGAAAGCATTAGTGCATCCCTTACAAACGCGATACGTTCATCAGGTAAATAGATATAATATTATCATATTATGTATATGATTAATATGTTGTGTTATTTTTTTTCTTTTCTTTTTTTTTTTTTCATGAAAGGTTGTGCAATCTAGATTAGCAGAAAGTACTAATCCGTTGTCCGAAGTGTATCATATCCTACATTATTTTTGTCAATCGCTACAATTGGAAGTACTTTATTCGCAAACGTTAAGACTAATTCGTGATAGATTAGATGAGCATATACATGTAGACGAATATACACCTGGAAAATGTTTATCTATATCTTATTGGAGGTATGTACGGCTTGAGATGTTAAAAAAGAAGTTGTATAGCTTTGAATCTTTTTTATAATGCGATTCCATTTATGATTATTATTGATACGAACGATATAACATTACAGAGAGTTAACTAGTAAAGATCCTAGATCGGAACTTGGATACAGATTAACTGTACAAGTCGACCAACACGATCCAGCAAGACCACTTGCCGTAGTACATGTACCGTCGTTAGGTAGCAAGGTTAGAATTCAAACAATTACATCTTATTCCACAAATTATTAATAATTCTTTCATTTTATATATTCTTTTTATGGATTTATTAGGAGAGCGAAATAGCGGATAGGGCTATTAGATCGGATCAGTTATCGATGGAGTGTTTACTCGTGCACACTATTTATATACGAACGAGAAGTCGCCTTTCGGAATTAAAGCAAGAGTTGCAAGCGATATTGAAAGACGTTGAATGTAAGTATATAAGCGAGACGAGGTTTAAAAAAAGAAAAAGAAAAATGGAAGTATACAGATCTTTTTTTTTTTTTTTTTTCATATAAATTATGCTCCATTGTAGGTACATTAGCAGGATCCCCAGCTATTTTGTCAGTTCCAGTATTACAGCCGTGCTTAAGAGCAGAACTACTCTTGGTTACGGTAGATACTCATACAGGGATGCTTCAATGTCATGTACCGCAATATGACGCTCCTTTAGTGCCTGAATTAACTGCTGCTTTAAATGGCGATCATTCTAGACTTACCACACTCATATCGGAATTACGGTAAAGTATTATGCGTTACTCTTTTAATAATATCAATTGTTATTTATATTTCTTCAAAAGAAAGGAGTTAAATTATATATATATAATTTATCATATAATTATTAATTATTATTATATATTATTATTTATTATGATTTATTATATTTTTGTATATAATTATATATTTTATTTATTATTATTTATCATATATTAATTATGCATCTATATATATATATATAATTATTATATAATTATTACAAATATTAATTATATAATTAATATTCATTATATAATTATTATTATACATTAATTATATAATTATTACAAACTTTGGTATCGTAGATTTTGGATCACGCAAAGAAGATGTGAAAAAACGTTGCAACATTTACCTGCCACATCCTACGAACGTTTACCAGTTTTGCATCATCCAGAACACCCGATGTCAAAAATTAGTAGACATCGCATGTTCGTTCAATTGCATAGACATCCGTCGGTTATATTGGTATACATGCATACATACATACATACATACATACATAAATACATATATATATATATATATATATATATATATATATATATATATATATTTATATATATATCGAAATATCATCATTTCTAACGAAATAATTTAAAAGCAACGCGTATATGATAAAGTTCGTTTCGTTTTAGATCGTTGCATTCAAGGAGAAAGAAAATTCTCCATGCGAAATTGAATGTTCGTTCTATCTCGCAGTAGTAAAACATAGTTCCATCGAAGACGATCCTCATGATGACAGTATCGAAGCGGAAATCCCTAAGATGTATTTAAAAGTTCAAACTCTTATCGAATTCGACACTTTCGTTATTACTCATGGACCATTCACTAGCGTCGATAGTGGTGAGTATATATACACGTAAATAAATAATCAGAAATATATATATATATATATATATGTCATCAGTCGATTACATAGTAGGCATGTCATGAAATGTTAGCATCCGTTATATATTATTGTAAGTCAGCTTATGCATGTGTAATTTTTTCATAATCTTTTTTTTTTTTTTCTTACATTAACACATAACGTCTACTTGTATCGTTTTTAAAGTGTAAGGTTATGCATGAGACTTAGCGATACGAAGCTTTTCGAGTTCGGTAATTTATTGATCATAGAATGAAATTTGAATTTCTAATATTTGTTATTGCCAGAGGTACAGAGGTACATTAATAATAATGTAGGAATAGTATCATTTAATAATTACTTGTCATGGCTAAAACGATCTTATCGTTTTATATTTTTTTTTTTTTTTTAATTTATTTTTCTAAGCGGCTGTCGTTTTTGCTTTGTCGTATGTACGTATTAATTTTTGCGCTAGTATTGTAAAAATGTAAGCAACCAGCATCAGTGTGTGTCAGACTTAGAAGATACAAATTATAACGAATCATTGGTTACATTATTTTTAACATATCATTTCAATGTATCATTTGGAAGTATTATATTTAAAACGAAAGATTTATGTGTTGTTAATTACGTCCTAAACAATGACTAATACCAAGTCCCCAAATTGTCTTACTAATCGTTTTAATTGTTTTTACGTGTCGTAAACTACACACAACTTAATTAACATCTGGCAAAAATGAATGCGATGTTGGAATCTTACTACTTTAGGGGGATTATAATGGGAGGATTTTTTAGGGAGTAATGATCAAGATGGGGGGTACATTACAGAAGCAATGGAGCCAATGAGCAACAAGCGCAGAAGCACAGGAACCGGTGGAAGAACGGATGCGGTTAGTATAGCACAGAACAGAAGGTCTAAACATCCGGCATATTTTATTCCTGAATTGGCCCACGTTGTGGCATTGTGCGATGAAAGGATACCATTTGTAACTTTGGCTCAGGAGGTAAAAAATCAAATATTTTAATAATATTAAAAATATTAAATTATTTATAATATTAAAAATATTGAATCATATATAAATATATATTTAATATTATAAAATTATTTATAATATTACAAATATTACATCATATATAAATATATATGTATATAATTTAATATTAAAAATATTAAATTATTAATAATATGAAATTATTAAATATTTGTACAGCTTAGTAGACGGGATATAGCACATCAAGGGCTTCAGGTAGAAGCAAATGCCACGGCATTGGTATTGAAACTTGTACAGTTACTTCCACCGTCGCCAAATATTGCAACAAGCAGCGCATGGCATTCCCTTTTAAAAAGACTCCTTAGCGTTTCTATCAGAGTACATGGAAAGGGTATAGGGAAGTCATGGATGGCTGAATTTGTTTTTTACAGTAGCCCTCTTACGAGCAATCATACCAAGGAACAAGGTATTATTTATTACGACGTATTTACGTTAACGGTTATAATTATTTATTAATTAATTTTTTACTCAGCAAGATTTATTTGAAGATAATTATGGTGACAATTGTCTTTGATAATATATATATATATTATATATGTATATTTAATATTCAAGGTTTACGCAGACCGGTATATTTTTCATATGATATGTTAACGGCGGATAACGTGTCGCGCACAGTGGATTCATTGTTGAACGATTGGGCACAAATCGTTCATTTGTATTCGATAGTTCAAGACCTAGCTGAATATTTTAAAATCGGTTAGTTTACTCGATATAATAAAACATACATGTAATCATTTCTACGAACGATGGTGTTCATCGATAACGTTAATTTGTTTTTTTTTTGTTTCTTTTTATAGAAAAATATAATTTACGAAATCTGGTGACAGTTAAATCGTACAGTTATAGCAAATTAATACTCGCGTATGGTCCTAATCGGGGAGCAACCGTAACCGTATATTGGAATACAGACGATAAAGCGTTTAAATTAATATTTGGGAAAAGTAAGTTGTGATTCAAATGAATAATTGAATTTCTAATTTCAATCGTTCCAATCATATTTGTTATCATCATCATCATCATCATCATCATCATCATCATCATCATCATCATCATCATCATTATCGTTATATATTACACAGTATTATTAAATATAGATGGATTACTTGATTATATTAATTAATTTTGAATTATACATTAATGGCAGGTCCGACAAATACGGTTGCCAATGCTCATTCGATCATGAAGGAACAGCTCGAAGCACATTTGAATAGGCATAGAAATTTAGCGCAATTAATTATAATACTACATGAAACTATACAGCCGCTTACATCGATTAGTAAATTACCGACTATTCCTCAGCTTTGCGTATATAATTCCGTAAGTTCTTCCTTTTTTTTTCTTTTTTTATCTCGTAAAACGTTTAACGTTATTTTAATGTCGTACGATTTTATTAAAATGGTTTTCTTTTCTTCTTTTTATTTATTTATTTTTTTTTCCACAGAGGCCACAAGTACCGGTACAAACGTTCACAATAATGCCACAATGCGTAACACTGGTGAGAATAGCTTATCAAGGATTGTATTGTTTGGAATTAAGAATGAGGGGAAACGGGCTTGTCAGTTTACGCGATGGTGCATATAGTTGCTTCGATAGGAGTTACATTGTCAATGAATTTACACCCATGCAAGGTCTTAAGGTGATAGATTTAATATGAATAATAAATATATTTTTTTATATAATTAATTAATTACAATACCATTATTATTATTATTATTATTATTATTATTATTATTATTATTATTATTATTATTATTATTATTTTTATTATTATTATTATTATTATTATTATTTTATTATTATTATTGTTATTTTTTATTATTATTATTACTATTATTATTATTATTATTATTTTCTTATTATTATTGTTATTTATTATTATTATTATTACTATTATTATTATTGTTGTTGTTGTTGTTGTTGTTGTTATTATTATTATTATTTTGACAGGCATTCCTTTCCAAGTATGTGGACGAGAGCGCACTTTTTAGAAGAAGATCACAATCGGAAGACGATAATCCACCATCGCCAGTTACAATGGACAGCGATGGGGGAGGAAGCGGGGTTGGTTTTTTGAGTCATCATAGAAGCGGCCCACAATCCCCGGCCCAACAACGAGACGGTTTAAGATTCCATCCACCGTTGACTCCACCATCCGGGAGTAATCCCCACACTCCTGCCAGTCCCCATACCGCCAATATATCGCAGGTAATTTTCTTTTTTTCAATTGCGATATCAATGAATGGTCCGTTTTAATATTCTTTTTCTTTCTTTCTTTTTTTTTTTTTCAATCGACATAAATTAATGATAAAACGAAACGAATTTAGGCCAGTCAACATCAAAGTTTTGGTAGCAGCCCTGCCACTTCGTTCAATTTAGCGTCACCACCCTCCCTGCCACCCAATACGCCAAATATGTTACCACACCCTTCGCCTGGTTCAAGTCTCGTCGCCAACAGCCCCTTAAATCCAATGCACGTGTCGAGTCCCGTTGGACTCATGCCAACGTCTTCTCCTGGACCATGCAATAACGTCCAAGTAGGACATTCGCCCGCAGGATCGTTCATGCAAACGGGTAAAAATGTTCAAAAATAGATTGTACCAAATTAAAACGCGTTCCGTCCGTATCAAGCCCTTCTTTTTATACGACCTTGTCGTTCAGGTCATTTGATATTTCGATCAAAGATCGATATATATATATATATTATCCGTACCATTACAATGAATCATTAATTATCGTAAGTACAACGAATTAAACAAATTATACGTGCTTTGTCGTTCCATACCGCATTTTGTATAATGGCCTCGATCTTTTAGTAGAAATATTTTTTTTTTTTTTTTTTTTATAGAATTAAATTTCTCTCACAAACAGTCTCAAATAGATATGTTGAGCGTACCGATAGTGGTACCACGTGGCTTGAGGAGATCAAGTTTAACGTGTACCACTGGTGGTACACGTGGTACGGAACGTGTTAATATATATAATTTGCGACCATGAATATTTAAAAAATTGACAAATCAATTCGTTCATACTAGGTCATATAGATGGTAGCCCATTTCCATCTTCGCAAAGTATGGCATCTCCCGCTGCTTCCAATTGGCCAGGATCACCAAGCGTTCCTCGACCATCTCCAGTGAGACCTGGTCAAAGTCCTGGACATGCAGCCTTGCACAGTCCTCAAGCGACCGATCATAAAACTGGCAGCCATATATCCAGAGTATTACCTCAAAGATCATGGGCCGGAGCCGTACCGACTCTTCTCACGCACGAGGCATTGGAATTACTCTCTTGTCCCTCATCTCATCCATCCGGATTACCTGGGCCGGATTTATCGCCGCTGGAAAGATTTTTGGGTTGTATCTATATGAGGCGGCAATTAACGCGTTTCATTCAAAAGGACGAATGTGTAAGAACGTAGATTAACGCATTTTATAACTTTGTGTATACAGAGAAGGTGGTCCAGCTAATGGAAGATCGTCTATACATACATAACATTATACTATTATATTATATATATTTATATATATATATATAATATCCATAACATTATATTATATATATATATATGTATATATATAATTATATTTATTTATAATATATATATATATATTTATATTCATTTATAATATATATATTTATATATATATATATATATATAATATACATAACATTATAATATTATATATATATATATATTTATATATATATATATATTTATATATATATAACATACATAACATACCTCTTTTTAAACCATTCGAATTATGAAAAAAAAAAAAAACGAAGAAAATATTTAGATGGCCTCCTTTAGCTGAAACACCCTGTATATATATTATATATACGAAGAAATTATAAATGTGCCCTATTATAATTATCAGTTGACCAGCATAAACATCACGGAACCAGGCGTTGTACACTTCAAAGTTGAAAGTTTACAATGTAGAGTTGGATTAAATCCGCAACATCTTCAATCTCTTCATATAAAGGTACAACCTCTTCCGGAACACAAAGATCAATGGACTTCCGAGGAATTACAGGTAAGATTAATAAATTTTATAAATTGCTCTTTCTTTCTCTCTTCCTTTTTTTTTTTTCCTTCAAAATGACAAATACAATGAATTCTTTTTAATAACAATTCTCTTATAGATAATAGAAAAATTTTTCGATACTCGCGTTGCCGTTCCACCTTACAAACCAAATACAATATCTGGCTTTGGGAAGATGCTTAACGTTCCATTCAACGTCTTAAAGGATTTCGTTCAAATAATGAAGTTAGAACTTGTACCTGGTCTTGCCCAACAGCAACAATTAAAATGGTCCGTACAATGGTGTTTACGTATTCCACCATCCGCAACGCCTATCGTGCCAACCGGTATGGCGGCTGTACTCGTCTGCAGAAACAAAATTCTATTTTTCGTAAGGATATTTTTCTATTAATTTTATCATTATTATCAAGTATAAAATGATTTTATTAATCCTTATTATTTTTATTGTATGATATAATTATAATATCGACGCGTTATATATACTGCGTTATATATATATATATATTTATTTATTTATTAATATGTATATATATATATATATATATATCATATATGTATATATGTAATATAATATAATTATATATATATATACATATATATATAATATTATAATGTTATGTATATTATATATATATAATAGTATAATATATAATAATATAATGATATATATATATATATATATATATATAAAATTCTATATTCTCTTTTTCAATTTCTTTGGGAGACTTTAAACGATCAAGAAATTGGTTTCATTTCAGTTACAAATAACAAGAATAGGTATACCGTATCAAGGAGAGACACCGTCTCTCGTACTGCCACTTGTGTACGATGTAAGTACCAATTTAACACAATTGGCAGAGAAAAGAGATCCAAGTCCTGCATCTGCGACCGCGGCTGCGTCGTTACAATTGAAACGATTTGCCGAATATGGCGCAAATCAATCAGAGTGCTCGTTGTTTCCAGCCGTGAGAGATCTATTAACGAATCTGACGCTTCCTTCGGAACCACCTGTGATATCGCAGGTAATTATTATAAAAAGTCAATTATTGCGAAATGACGATGATCATTATTATTATTATTATTATTATCCTTTGATAATTTGTTCTTAATATTTTATGTTCATTGGAAATTCCGTTAACATATCTCATTTTTATATCTCGTTTTAAAGGTTGTCGCGTCCCCGGCCGGAAATCAAGTGACTGCAACTCAACAAATACAAAGTCCAGCTATGCAGTTACATTCTCCGATGGCTGGAACACAAGGACCACCCCAAGGACCATATGGTATTCAAGGTATGCCACCTATGGGAATGATGAGCGGACCTTCGCAATAGGATTTACTATACTCTCCTAACCTCGCTTGTTTATCCAATCCTACATCATGGATAAACTAAAAATACAAAAAATACGTTCGTGTCGTCGATTGTGAACTATTCTCTTACAAAAAAAAAAAAAAAGAAAAAACAAAAGAAACAAAAAGGACTTCATTATTTAAGAGAAACATCAATCTTATTTAAGGCCACCAGGATCAAACATTTCTGGAGAGTTTTAGGAGAGCTGATTCATTTGTAAAAGTTTATAACTAAAAAAAAGAAATCAGACAAAAAATGAAAAGAAAAAAAAATAGGTTGTTAATCAGACGTATTCAATATTCTGCTAAATATTGAAAATAATACATCCTAATGTCACTCATTGTCTTTTCACAAAAATGTGTGTGTGTGTACATATATATATATATATCTGTGTGTACGTATGCATACACACACATACACATACACAAACACACACATTTAATTCGTGGAGAATAATTTAAATTATTGAAAATTGACATGACATCAATTATATAATAAATGTATAAAGTATTGTATTGTATTATATAAGTGCATTATTATAATGTATACTTATTAATTAATAAGAAAACAGTAATTATATATATATATAAAAATGTTTGTTAGGAAAGATATGTTTATATTAATAACTGTTATATTTTATGTAACAATACTATTCCTAAAGATTAGACCAATGCAAGTGTCTTAAAGTACAAATTAATTATTACAATATGCATTTTTTGTATGTTTTACTCACGCTATATAAGAATGTAGAGACACGCGAGTAAATAATACGAGGTGTTTGTAAATAAAAGACACTAAACACTAGAAAGATCTAATCTTTTATATTTTATTTTACCTATTAACTTACAATTAATCTCGTTATTATAATTTTAAATAGATTTTGAAAATAAATTGAAATACGCAGCCATTCGCTCGGTAGTACTTGCGCTACGTGATTTACAATTGGATTTCAATATAACGCAAGTAATACCGACCCAGGTCTCACCACGTGGAGGTTGCTGCATGTGGAGACCCACGGGTTAACGGTGACTCTACACTAATATCCGCGTATGTGAGGTAATACCGAGCAAACAAAACGAAGTCCCCGGTAGGACTTTTAATCGCGTCCGCGAGCACTCACTCGCGCGGGTGTTAGAAAATCGGTGACTCTAGGTCGAAATTCGGGATGACATAAGCTACCGACTAATACAGATCCCTACGCTAAACGATTCACAGGACCCAAGTAAGTAGCTATGTACTACACTACTGGGTTTCCCAGTTGGTGTATACCGAATCTCGAACATTACAACGAAGTCCATATTAGGACTTTTAATCGCGCCCGAACACCCACGCGAGTGTTGAAAGAACGGTGACTCTACTTTAATAACCGCGTTTCGCGTTCCGCGATCGCGACACGTTATATCTATAGCTTCGGGAGACTTTCAGGCTTCTCGGCTAACTGGAGACGTATTAAGCCCCGCTTACGGAAAGCTCCACCGTCCGGAAACCGTCCACTTCAGATACAACGGATTATTAAGCACTACTGTGCCTGCGTTCCGAGTTTCGAAGAATAAAAACGTAGTCCTCGGTAAGACTTTTTAAATCGCGTCCGCGACACTCACGTGACAGTTAGATAAAACGTTAACTTTACTCTAAAATACGCGTTCGCGAGTTAAACCGATCGAATTTACGAGCAAACAAAACGAAGTCCACGGTAGGACCTTTAATCGCGCCCGAACACCCCCACGTGAGTGTTAGAAAAACGATGACTCTACTCTACAATTCGCGTATTCGGGGTGACCAGAGCAATCAAACGAAATTTTATCGCGGCCGCGAGAACACTCACGCTTGCGCCAGCCGACACACGCGCGAGTCTTCTCTCTATCCTTCCCGTATTCTCGCGTAAAAATCGATGATGAACATCAATCCCACGATAAGTCCTCGATGACGTCTTGATGATCTCTCGATGATCCCTCGATGATCCCTGTGAAAGCAAAGAAGAGTAACACAAGAAATATGAAATAAAATAGAATGCGGGAAAATACAAGTAAAAATAGGCGGGAAAATACAAGTAAAAATAGGCTGAAAATAAAAAGAAGATAAAACCGAAACGTGCGCGCACGTGACAACGATGAAACGCAGAACAAGAGCAAGTTGGACGCATCGAATATCGATTCCCATTCGACCAAAAAGAGAAGGAAGAAGGAACATGCATGCATGTTACCACGATAAAGTTTAGAGCGAGAGGTGGACATAATGAATATGCCTCCACCAGACCAAACCTGAGTACCAAAGTTAATTTCGAGTTTTTCCTATTGAAAGAAAGAGACCCATACAAGGGCCCAACCCAAGAGTCGTACCGTAGAGTTTTATACGATGCTGAGACAGCAGCCCGCCAAAAGGCCCTCACCCATAAGCCCCTCTTATAGGTCCCACCCGAGACTTATAAATAATAATTAATAAAAGTAAAGACATATAAATAGGAATGACGGAAAAGATTTCTGTGCGTTTCAATTATAAATCATTAGTATATCTATATGAATAATAAATAACAATAACATATAAAATAAATCTAAAAGATCTTATATCTAAAATAACGTGACACGGACAAAACACATGACAAGAGATGGACAAAATCGTAGTACCAAAATCAAGTTCGATTTTATTTTATTGAAAGAAAGAAGGAGACCCGCATAGAAGCCCACACCCATAAGCCCCTCTTATGGGTCCCACCCGAGACTTATAGATAATAATTAATAAAAGTAAATACATATAAATAGGAATGACGGAAAAGTTTTCTGTGCGTTTCAATTAGAAATCAATGGTATATCTAAAATCGATGATGCTCCTAGGATAATTTTTCAACGATCCCTCGATGATCCCTCGATGATTCCTCGACGATACCTCGACGATACCTCGACGATACCTGAGAAGAAAATGAGAAAGAGAAGAAATAGTATAGAAAGAAAAACAAAAGTTAAACGAAAGGAAAGAAGGAAATCAGCACAGAAGCTCAAACCCATACATACATCATTTGGGTCTCATCCTAGACTTATAAATAATAATTAATAAAAGTAAATACATATAAATAGAAATGACGGAAAAGTATTGTGTGAGTTTCAATTATAAAGCAATGATATATCTGAAATCGATTATGGTCATTCGATGATCCCTCGATGATACCTCGACGATACCTGAGAAGAAAATGAGAAAGAGAAGAAATAGTATAGAAAGAAAAACAAAAGTTAGACGGAAGGAAAGAAGGAGACCAGAGCAGAAGTCCACTACCATAGGTCCATCCAGTTGGTCTCACCCTAGACTTATAAATAATAAATAATAAAAGTAAGTACATATAAATAGAAATGACGAAAAAATATTCCGTGCGTTTCAATTATAAATCATTAGTATATCTATTAATCGATAATACATGATAGTATATGAATAATAATTAACAATAATATCTATAATAAATCTGAAAAAATCGAATATATAAAATCAAGTGACAACGAGAAAACAAACAAACATATGTACAAAATCGTAGTACCAAAATTGAGTTCGATTTCTTTTTATTGAAAGAAAGAAGACCCGCATAGAAGCCCACACCCATAAGCCCCTCTTATGGGTCCCAACCTAGACTTATATATAATAATTAATAAAAGTAAATACAAAGAAATAGAAATGACAGAAAAGTTAGCGTTTCAATTATAAATCAATAGTATATTTATTTATCGATAATACATGATAGTACATGTGTATGGTCATTATAACGTTGTTAAGATTATGCTATTGTTTAAATATTAATTAATAATACTTTACGTATATTGTGCATTATTCAAATGTTAGTAAAATAATCTTATTTATTAATTATTCTTTCTCGAGTTCGCGATCCCACTACCTAAAACTAGCTGAAAACACATAAGGAAAGAGAAAAGATTATATTACTACTGTGAAAGAGAAAATTTTGAAATTAATTAAATTTAAATTAAGAAAGGTAACGGAAAATGAACAATTCTGGATACCGATATAAACAAAAATATTATTTTCTCTGAAAGAAATAATATATTAGTAAAGGTGTATTTAGTGTAGATCAAATGGTCCCTACAATTGCCATTATCTTATACTTTTGAAAGTATAATCTTTCATTACTAATTAGTTACAACCAATCGCTCGTGCCGATTCGGACCTTTCGTCCTCGACATGATCGAACGATTGGAGGTACTTGTAAAATTCACTCACTACTTATGAAGTTCTGCGATGGCTCCAAAACACTCGTCCGCGATTTAGGTTGAAATTGAGGGTGGACGATTCGTAGCTGGTTGAAAATGAGGTAGGTCGACGTCGAAGTTGGTCGAGGTCATCCTCTTCGATGATGCACTGACTCTATTACGCGACAGTTATTTTTTTAAACGGACGGTCACTGACTCTACTTCGCGAAACTCTACTGTCTTTTATATATACAGTCTGTGCGACTGTTAAAAAATTATTAAACTTCGGGAACAAACACTGACTCTAACGACTGCATTGCACGCAGTCGATGCAAAGACACTTGTCGTTTAAAACGCGAAACGCGAACGAACAAACACTGCTTCTACTTCGCGATATTTTTATTTTTTAGCGAATAAAAACACTCGATTAATTCATTGCTACGCGCGCGTGATTGCAATGAAGTTCTGTAACAGAATAATTCAAACGAAATAATCAGTAACACTGTTATAATGAGAAACTGTATAAGTTATTCGAGGGATATATAGTATAAAAACATACTCACTTTAAATCTTCGTCGATGGGTGCAAGAGAGACATACTGAGAGAGAGTTTCGATGATTACTCGTCCGATTGCAATGAAAGACTGATCCAGTAAACGTCCAGTAATCGGTATATAATACAAGGCAAAATATCCTCCCCCTACACACAACAAATTTTAAAATATTGAAATATTTATCCGATATTATTTTAAGTTTCTCGCGAATGTTAGTCGTTTTAATGTTTAAAAGAATGTACTATTGTTTAATTATTAATTAATGGTAATAGTGTAAATTAATGATTGTTTAAATAATTATTATATTACCGAAAGTATTAAATTTAAGTTCTCACGTTTAGATTTAGAGAGTCTTGATGTTTACGCGTCGAAGTGCAACGTAAAACTAACTTGGTTATTGTCAAAGTCAGTGAAAAACCGTTTATGTTTATATTATGCAAGGCCAACTCCCTCCCAGACTAAAATTTTAAAGTATTGAAATATTTAACCGAATTTATTTCAAGTTTCAACGCGCGCGATCGCAACGAAGCTATTAAATAGATACATTCAAACGTAATAATTAGTAACAATGTTATAATAAGAAATTTTATAAGTTATTCAAGAGATGTATCATATAGAAATATACTCACTTGAACTCTTCGTTGATGGTCGCAAGAAAGACATCCTTCTAGAGAGTTTCAATGATTACTCGTCCGAATACTATGGGAAACTAATCCAGTGATTATCCAGTATAAAACACAAGGCTAACTACCCCCACTCTGTTAAAATGTTTAAGTATTTTAATATTTAACCGAATTTATTTTAAGTTCCTCGCGAGTTTTAGTCGATTTAATGTTTAAACGAATGTACTATTGTTTAATTATCAATTGAATGTAACAGTGTACATTAGTGATTGTTTAAATAATTATTAAATTACCGAAAGTATTAATTTTTAAATTGTCGCGTTTAGATTTAGAAAGTTTCGATGTTTACCCATCGAAGTGCAAAGTTAAACTGACTCGGTTATTGTCAAAGTCAGTGAAGAACCGTTTATGTTTGTATTATGCAAGGCCAACTCACCCCAGACTAAAATTTTAATCTATTGACTTAATTAACCGAATTTATTTTAAGTTTCTCGCGAATGTTAGTCGTTTTAATGTTTAAACGATTGTACTATTGTTTAATTATCAATTGATTGTACCAGTGTACATTAGTGATTGTTTAAATAATTATTAAATTACCGAAAGTATTAATTTTTAAATTGTCGCGTTTAGATTTAGAAAGTTTCGATGTTTACCCGTCAAAGTGCAAAGTTAAACTGACTTGGTTATTGTCAAAGTGAGTGAAAAACCGTTTATGTTTATATTATGCAAGGCCATCTCCCTCCAGACTAAAATTTTAAAGTATTGAATTATTTAATTGAATTTATTTTGAATTTCTCGCGAGTATCCGTCCTTTTAATGTTTAAACGAATGTACTATTGTTTAAATATTACTATATCGTATCCGTGTACATTAGAGATCGTTTAAATAAATTAAAAATTATCGAAAGTATTAATTTTAAAATTCTCGCGTTTAGAAAGAGTTGGTTTAGATGTTCACGCGTCGGAAGCCAAAAGAAAACTGACTCGGTTATTGTCAAAGTTAAGAAAAAGACTGTTTATGTTTGTAGTATGCAAGGCCATTACCCCCCGATTAAATTTTGAAGTATTGAATTATTTAACCGATATTATTTTAAGTTTCTCGCGAGCTTTAGTCGATTTAATGTTTAAACGCATGTACTATTGTTTAATTATCAATTGAATGTAACAGTGTACATTAGTGATTGTTTAAATAATTATTAAATTACCGAAAGTATCAAAATTATTTTCTCTTGTTTAGATTTAGAGAGTCCCGATGTTTACTGGTCGGAGTGCAAAGTAAAACTGACTCGGTTATTGTCAAAGTCAGTGAAAAACTGTTTATGTTTCTATCATGCAAGGCCATTACCCCCCGATAAAATTTTGAAGTATTGACTTAATTAACCGAATTTATTTTAAGTTTCTCGCGAGTTTTAGTCGTATTAATGTTTAAACGATTGTACTATTGTTTAATTATTAGTTAATTGTAACCGTGTACATTAATGATTGTTTAAATAATTATCAAATTACAGAAAGTATCAAAATTATTTTCTCTCGTTTAGATTTAGAGAGTCCCGATGTTTACTGGTCGGAGTGCAAAGTAAAACTGACTCGGTTATTGTCAAAGTGAGTGAAAAACCGTTTATGTTTATATTATGCAAGGCCATCTCCCTCCAGACTAAAATTTTAAAGTATTGAATTATTTAATTGAATTTATTTTGAATTTCTCGCGAGTATCCGTCCTTTTAATGTTTAAACGAATGTACTATTGTTTAACTATTACTATATCGTATCCGTGTACATTAGAGATCGTTTAAATAATTTAAAAATTATCGAAAGTATTAATTTTAAAATTCTCGCGTTTAGAAAGAGTTGGTTTAGATGTTCACGC
>OU426854.1:9897891-9907891 GCA_911387685.1 Dolichovespula media
AAAAAAAAAAAAAAAGAAAAAAATTTAGATATTCTACTACGAACAGAAAAAATTGTGAATGATGAAAAAAAATGTATAAACTACATCGTATGAACCCTTTTTAATACGCGTGCAAAATTAACGACGTTATTCATCTTCGTAAACCTACTTATCCCTCGTAAAAATAATATTGATTAGATGTTTACGCGTACGTACGTCTTTCAACTTGGTAATTTGTGCTAAGAAATATCAAAAAGAGAGATTATATACATGGATAATACGTGTCGAATGAAAGAACACTACTAAATTACGTTTGAATAGTAATAACAACTTGAAAAACAAAGAAAAAAAAAAAATAAAGAAAGAAAGAAACCCGAGGCATGATTGCATAATTATTTAATTGGTATTGATTAACTTTAAAATGTGACTAAGCACGTCAAAGTGGGAAGGTGGAGGGGAGAAGGCGGGGAGGGGTGGTTATAAGGGGAGGGGGAGAACAGTCATTCGTCTTACTATTTTCTTCGATGCAATCAGGCCTCTGTCACCGCTTTGGTATAGTTGATTTGTAATAGCATGATCATGCAAAATAGATAGGAAGCGAAGCTACTACCCTACATCGTGCCTTAAATTAATAAACGGTATACAACAAAGAAAAATGACGTGAGTGAAAATATATATATATATATATATATATATATATATATATATATATATATATAAATAAAAGAAAAATAGTGGCAACGGATTCGGCATTGTTTAATTAAAAAAAGATGAAAAGGAGGAGAGGCATATGGGATAATAATTAGGTGTCAATTGCTTCGATCAATATTTTCAAGCGCATCTTACTTGAAACGAAATTTCACCATAACCATCAACATCCCCCATCATCATCATCATCATCATCATCATCATCATCATCATCATCTCACCACTTCACCACCCCTCACCAGGCTTGTCTCGATGATACATCTACGCAAGCTAAAAGAATGTTCAGTTTTTCTGTAATATGTTTACTTAACCGTACGTACATTAAATTTTATGTATAAAAAGAAAAAAAACAAAAAAAAACAAAAATTATAGCAGGGGAAATTTTTGTTAAATGTTTTAAATGTTATTATGTAATATATATATATATATATGCAGTGATGGACGATATAATAATACCAGTCGGCAACAATTATTTTTTTTTTTTTATTATTATTAATCGCATTACACCCACGTGTATATTTTAAAGATATATATTCAAGGGGGATATTCGTTGCGATGCTTTTTTCTTCTTTTTCTTTTTTTTTTAATTGCGCAAAAGTGGTTCATGCAAAAGATGGATTGGTCACGTATCGATTTAATATTACTTTCTCTTTGACACTTTGTATATATAAAAGTATATCGTTTATTAAAAAAAAAAAAAAAAAAAAAAAAAAAAAAAAAAAAAAAAATACATATAAAACAATCGCGTAATACTTAGTTTCTCTACGTTGGCGCACGAAGTATATCTCTAAATGTTCTTGAAAAAAAAACAAAAAAGGAATTATAGAAAAAAAACATAAAAAAATTGATATAAATCGTTTCAATTCGCACAATGTCTTCTCAATGTATATCATCACGTATAGAATTGGAGTAATAAACGTATGGATTATTATAGCCTATCGTGAATAATATATATTAATATATAAATATATATATATATGTGTGTGTGTGTGTGTATATATAGAGAGAAAGAGAGAGAGAGAGAGAGAGAGAGAGAGAGAAAGAGAGAACACGTGTAAAAATATCGTTGAAATAATTTTAGGATATTCCTAACAGAGGAATAATGCAAAAACGATCTTTTTTTTTTCTTTTTTTACGGATAAACGTCGCGCGATTAATTTGGCATATACAGTTATATCGATATTAAGAAATATATATATATATATATATATATATATATATATATATATATATATTATATATATATATACATACGATATTCTACATCACATTGAAATAAACCAACGTAGTAGTAAATATAAATCTCTCGTCGTGCGATCGATCGATCGTCGGATAATTTTGATTAAATATATATATATATATATATATATATATATATATATATATATATATATTCGATGCACATTGCAACGCAGCGGTGCAAGATGTAGTAACACGATGGTGTAGTAGTAGTAGTAGTCGATGGGTAGAATAATTGTATTACCCACCGCATGGGGGTTTGGGGTGGGCGGGGTAAACAAAAGCCATGTATATATACACGGGAGACAATCGTGAGAGCTCCTGAAATTTGAGGGCGGGGGTTGGGGTGGAAAGGGAGAAGAAAGCTTAACGTTCTGCTGCCGAAGTTTTACTCCTTGCCAGACGGCTCTACGCATCGATAAACTGCAAAGCGTTAAAGTGATCACGTTTTACCGGCAATCGACGGTTAAAGAAGAAGAAGAAGAAGAAGAAGAAGAAGAAGAAGATGCACTTCCGCGAGATGGCCGATGTTCGCGTTTAAACGAACGTCAAGTATCGTTTTTTTTTTTTACTTTTTCTTTTCTTTTCTTTTCTTTTTTTTTTTCATAATACCAACGGAACGATTAAAAAATTGTTTAGTTAAACAACGTCTAGCCTACCATGTTGAGGACGCCAGTAGATACACGCCAGGTATAGGGCCAATATTATAACCAGGATTTCTACCAAGGCCAAACCGGCTGCTACTCCGATAACTATAACCGCGTTTTCCTCCATCGCCGTTATTATTGCCTTGTAACAACCCTGAAATAAGACGTCACATCTCTATCGTTTTGCATCAATTTAATACGTCGTCGTCGTCGTCGTCGTCGTCGTCGTTCACTGTATAAGACAACGCTAAGACGATGCTAAGATCCGATCGTAAAATCAAAAGGTATCATTACCGTTTGATAATAAGAATTCGATGACGTTGGATTTAGAGGACAGGAACGATCCTTCAACTCGCCGTTCTCCTTTATGCAACATGATTCCGGTACAACTTTGGTGATAGTCGTCCAATTCGTACTTTCGTGAAAATCCAAGTAACTTTCAACGCCGCAACAATGGAGCTGCAAAATGCGTTCAACCGCGAACATAGTTGTTATTATTATTATTATTATTATTATTATTATTATTATTATTATTATTATTTTGTTTTTTGACAAATTCGACGGGTTTTTCTTTCTTTCTTTCTTTTTTTTTTTTTTTAATCGCAAATAAAAGGATAATAAAAATACCTGAGTCATGATACCGTCCCAAGCGACCGTCACGGTTTCGGTCTGATCTACGCTTGCCGCGTAATACTTGATCGTTGACTTCAAGAAGCTTTGCGTACCCTTTTCCGCCTGTATACAAACACACAACACTCATTGGTTTTTGTTAATCTCGTTATTAATTGATAATCGTTAATCGATAAACTATCATTATATTTGCATCGTACAAAATATAATAATAGTTCGATACGATTCAAAAAGTGGAAGAAGTTTAACGATAAGTGACACGCACGCACGCACGCACACACACACACAAGGAGAGAATATTCGAGCGCCATATTCTTCAAAAGAACTTTCACGACTCTACAAACTGTCCGACATTGGAATCGTCTTAAAGCAAATATAACTGTTTTCTATCGTTGAATTTTTTCATATATACACATACACACACACACACACACACACACACACACACACAGATATACGTACGTCTCCTTTTAGTCCAAACGCAAGGCCAACGACAACAGATTCCAAGACCAAAACCAATAAAAGAAGGACGCCGTACTGCAATCAGAGAAAGATATATTTCTCTTTTAATCGGGGAGCCATATTATTAACCTCAAATTATCTAAATTATCTAAATTATCTAAAACGTAGTAGTAGTAGTAGTAGTAGTACGTATGATATCAAATCGAATTATGCATTACGGACTTACGACGCAGAGGAGACATCTTGATTCGAACATCGCTCCGCAATATCCTAAAAAGCTGACGACGAAAGTTAGGGCGCCGGCAACGATCAGGATGTAAGACATCATTCTAATGACGTCGGCGTCGGTTTTGGTCTGTAACATAATAAAATATATCTCTTTTATTCGTCATCATCATCACTATTAGATTTACTATACGATTTCAGCGTAATTACAAATTAAAACACATAGATCGCGGGGGAGGGGGGTGGGTCAATTATCGCGTCGAGTCGAGTTTATCGAAAATCATTCGAAAACGATCTTTAAAGGTTCCAATATATATATATATATATATATATATATATATATATATATATATATATATATATATATATTATTAATGTTTTATTCATTATTAATTATTAATGTATATATATATACATAATATACATATACATTATTGTTTTATTCATTATTAATTATTAATGTGTATATATATATATACATATAAACATAATATATACATTAAATTATTAATTATTAATGTGTGTATATATACATTATTGTTATTGTATATCATATCATGATATGATATTGTATGATATTGTATGTATACCATATATATATATATATATATATTTTCGGTAATCCCTTTTTTATCATTTAATTTTATTAAATGATATATATTTAGTTTTTATCATTGCCAAAAAAAAAAGAACATTTTTCACGAATGAAGTATTGTTGTCGTTATTACGAAAACGTACTTGACGACGATGATGTGTGTACGTAAGAGAGGATGACATAATGGTTTCAGAAATGGCACTTAGAGGAACACTTATAAGATGGGTATGTACGAACGGGTCCCTCTGTCATATGCGATCCCTATCGAGTTTCACGAGACAGCAGCGCAGCAGCAACAGCAGCAGCAGACATATATATACTACGACATAGTCCCTTCTTTATGCGAACGATATATAAGAGACACATTTCATCCAACGGCATGTCGACGTTAAATATCGTATCTTTGGGTCCACCCCCTCCAACCCTTCGACCTCCTTTGGTTGATCGTTATAACACAACGAGTTTATAATCCGAGGTATTTGTCCGCATAGCTCGCGAATAATTTTTCTATTTTTTTTTCCCCTTTTCTTTTCGTTTGTTTCTTTTCTTCTTCTTTTTTTTTTTTTTTATCTATCCATTCCATATTATGGTGCAGCAACAGCAACAACAGCAGGAGGAATAAGCAAGCTCGTATGAAAAATAAGTAAACAGCATACCTAGCCGTTATTACTTCAAGGGTATCTATAAAATTTACATATTCCAACACCGACGAGACAACGACGCCATATAAGAGCCCTGTATTCTTCTCTTTCGCCATATATATATATATATATATATATATATATATATATAGATATATATATTGACTTCGTTGCCTCGTATAATTGTCCTGGCAAAAAGAAGAAAAAATGAAAAAAACAAAAAACAAAAAAAAAAAAAAAAACAGAAAAGGAAACGTCGAACACCCGTCGGAGAAGATCTTTCTTTCTTTCTTTCTTTCTTTCTTCATTTTCGACAAGCTTTCGTCGTACAACGTCGAACGCGAATATCCGGACAAAAAAAAAAAAAAAAAAAAAAAGAAGAAGAAGGTGCCGATATTCGAAATTATTCGTTATCGCGATAAATTCGCGCCGAGTGAAAGGAGATCCCAAAAAAACCCAGCGCGCGCGCGCGCTTCCGTCAAGTTCGTTTTCAATCGAGATCTCGCGAACGATCCTACGGATATTCAAATTAGAAATTACGTTTAGGTCAAATTTCCTTCTTCTGTTTTTTTCCCCTCCACGCGATTTTTCTCTTCTTCCCCCCCCATTTTTTTTTTTTTTTTTTTTTATTCAAACCACCCCATCCTTATCCACGTCGAGTTGATGAGTCACCGGGGAGTTATGGACGAGGTTTCGTTTCGTAATCACGTGAGGTGACGGCTACGAAGAAAAGAAAAGAAAAGAAAAGAAAAGAAAAGAAAAGAGAAAAAAAAGAAGAAGAAGAAGAAGAAGAAGTGAAAAAGAGGGGGAAGAGAGGAAGTACATAAAGTCTAATCTCGTCAACGCTTTTCTAATTACGCGTAGACGATGAATAGGTGCACCCCGGGTTGCATCTCTCTCGGGGATAATGAAGGTGGGACGGGGAGAGAGAAAGAGAGAGAGAAAAAGAGAGAAAAAGAGAGAGAGAGAGAGAGAGAGAAAGGCGTGATTACCTACGTAGTAGTCCGTCAAGAATGTGACGTAACGCATATGCATGCATGCATGTATGCATCTCTCGTATATATGTATGTATGTATGTATGTATGTATGTATGTATGTATACCTATATGTGTGTATATATGGGCATGCACAGGCATCTATTTTGGATGACACGAAGTCCTCTCTCTCTCTCTCTCTCTCTCTCTCTCTCGTCGCTATGCGTCGAGAGTACTAACGACGACGACGACGACGACGACGACGACGACGACGACGACGACACGTTCTTTTCAAAAGGGAAAAAAAAAAAAAGAAAAAAAAACACACTTTATCCGAAGTATCTATCTTTTGACTTTACGAATGGCAACAAAAAACAAAAAAGGGGGTACAAAAATTCACATCGCAACTTTCCACTTAAGTACGTAACGTAGGTACATACATGCGTACATACGTACGTCACATTGATAATGCAACGCACTCAGCACCAAAGAGCACAAAAGAAAACGCCTCCTCCTCCTTCTCCTTCTCCTCCTCATCCCCCACAACGACGGGGAAACAACATAGTTTTCTTCGAAACGGGGTGACGCATCTGCGATTTAAAGTGATTTTCCGTTATATTCCGGCCCTTTTCTTTCTTTTTTTTTTTTTTTTTTTCTTTTTTTTTTTTTTTTTTTTTTTTTTTAATTCCATTAAAACGAATCTCGACCCGCCTCGTCCTCGTACGAAACCAAGTTAGAGGCCAACCCCTCCTGCGCGCAACAAAAAAATAACTTTTCGTTTAGTTTCTTTTTTTTTCCTGTATTTTTTTTTGTTGCTTTTTTGCTTTTTTCGTCGATTACGATTATTACATAATTAATCGGATCTAAATATTTCGCTCTCGATCCCAAATGTATCGTACGAACGGCTCGAAAGTTTTTATCGCGTTAAACACTTCGTTGGAGATTCGACGTAATCGAGTGTATGTTCTTAAAGGAAAAAAAAAAAAATAAATAAATAACGAAATAAAGAAGTAAACAAATAAAAAAAAATCAAATTATGTTCGCGATAATCAAATTATGCGATCGAGTAGAGCGTAGAGGGACGGCGTCGTCGTAGATTTTTAAAACAAATAAATCAATAAATAAATAAATGAACAAATAAATAAGTAAGTAAGTTAATGAATAAATAAATAACTAAAAATAAGAGGGAAAAGAAAGAAAGAAAGAAAGAAGGTTGGAGAAAAAAAAAAAAAAAAACAAACTCGTTCGAGGGCTTTGGCCCCTGGTGTATACGTGCTCGTTGCGATGATCTCCCCGGTGCAGGGGCACTCTGATCCTCCCACGCATCGTTTTAATGTGACAACCAATCATCTCATCAACTTCGAAGTACCGATAATTACGAGGACTCTCTCTCTCTCTCTCTCTCTCTCTCTCTCTCTCTCTCTCTCTCTCTCTCTCTCTTTAGCCACCATTTTTATTCACCCATCTCCACATCATCATTATCATCATCATCATCATCGTCCCACCCGTCGTCGTAGTCCGTGTTGCGAATAATCTCACTCGATCGAGCTTAACTCCTCTCTCTCTCACTCTCTCTCTCTCTCTCTCTCTCTCTCTCTCTCTCTCTCTCTCTCTCTCTCTCTCTCTCTCTCTCTCTCTCTCTCTCTCTCTCTCTCTCTCTCGGTATTCCGTTGATAAAGTTCATTTTCAACCGAATGTCCAATTAACCTTTGACCTCGCGAGAAACGCGATCTTTCAATTATCAACTTGATTTGACGTACTAAGTCGGTCCACTATTCGCGTTCTCGTTAAAAACCCACCGTTTTACATTCCTCTTTTTTTGTTGTCGTTGTTTTTCTTCTTCTTCTTCTTCTTCTTCCTCTTATTATTTATTTATTTATTTATTTATTTTTTTTTTTTTTAAATGCATAAACGACAACACGTTTCATCCGTCGATGGGAAAACTTTTCTTTCTCGCGGACGTGAATGTCACGAGCAATGACTTTTACTATTTCTTGTTATATATTCTCTCTCTCTCTCTCTCTCTTTTTCTATATATATATATATATATATATATATATATATATATATATATATATATATATATTACATAGGTAAATACGTGCGAATCTTCCGAGGAAAACCGGGAAGAGGAGTCGTTACGTGAGAAAAAAAAAAAGAGAGAGAGAGAGAGAGGAAAAAAAAAGTTTTAGCAGATGCATCCAATGCAATCCAGAGACACGCACACATTCTCAATCGAGTTAAAGGACGACGAGGAGTATAGATACACGTGTGTATGTATATACCTCTTACGTTGGGGTATATACCCGCATACATACATGGATATAACAGATATAAACGTGGAAACAAATGGAGAGTTCGTTTATACGACTACGACGGCGAATAAGAAGAGGAGACATGCGAAAAACTCTAATGTAGGAACGCAATGCTCCCAATTCCCAGATGCATAATGCACTTCTTCCAATTCTCTACGACGTGCCGTACGAATGGCGGACGGAATGTCGCACGAAACAAAGACGCGTTCTACTTCGTAAAACGCGACGTATATACACACACACACACACACACACACACACACACACACACACACACACATCATCCTCGGTGCATCCATCCATTTTATATATACCATGTATTTATGTAGGTGTATATATATATATATATATATATATATATATATATATATATTTATGTATGTATGTATGCATGTACATGGATTACATTTTAACACATTGTGCGAAAAAGGGGTGAAAAGAGGAATAACATTTTCATAAAAATACGCGAGAGGAAAGAAAGAATATTTTTCCTTTACTACGTTTATTCATTTATGTATCTATGTATCTATGTATGTATGTATGTATGTATGTATGTATGTATGTATACATATATAAATCTTTTATCTTAATTTTTGTTATCGTTGAAAAATTCCTCGCGTGTGTTACGTGTGCGCCCTCTCCTCCCCTCCCCTCCCCCCTCCCTCCCCAAGAGAATTCTCAAGAAATTTTTATTGTAATTTATTATCAACACGTACAATTAATCTTGTCGATACCGTTCCCATTAAAATTCTTCCCGCTCTCCTCGTCGATTCATTTCATTTCTCTCCTATCGTTTCTACTTTTCTTTTCATCTTTTTTTCTTATTTTATTTTATTTTTTTTTTTTTTGAACTTTTTACGTACAGAAGCAACGTTTAAAAGTAAACTTTTAATGAAATTTATTTTGTCCATGCTATTACTCGATTAATTTCGTTCGCGCGTTTCCTTGAAAATCGTTTCTTTTTATTTATTTATTTATTTATTTTTTTTTTGTTTACTTCGTCGATCTTTATTATTACTTTTATATACTCTACTTCCTTCCGTTCGTTCTTCAGTTTTATTTATTTATTTATTTTTTTTCTTTTTTCGTACGGCAACCTCGCGAAATAAACATTCGATAAAATTTATCATCGATGGATCGTAAATAATTTAAAAAAAATTATTCCTCATTCTTTTGGTATTTCCTCTTTCGTCACTTGATCGTTCCTTATTAATCTCCAATTACGAATATACGTGGATGAGGAAACGAAATACCCATTTAAATTTATTTTGACGATACTTGTTGATCCCTCGGTTTAAATAATTTTTTTTTCTTTCTTTTCTTTTTTTTTTTTTTTCATTTCACCACTCGGAACATCGTCCTAACGTACAATATACGTATGCATGCGTGCATACATGCATATATTTATATACGTAGGTATGTATACCGACTGACAATTAACGTTTATCTTATACATAGCACGGAAGACGATTGAAATTACGTAGGAAAGAGAAAGAAAAGAAAAAAGGAAAAAAAAAGAAAGAAAAAGAATCTCAAATGGAAATTTCGTAAATCCTTTCTTTCCTTCCCTTTCCTTTGTTTCTTT
>OU426854.1:9912891-9915391 GCA_911387685.1 Dolichovespula media
TTTGTATATTTAGCTTTTATTTATCCAGTATTAACGGAGTTTTGGTATTTGGCCAAAGAAAGAAATAAAAAAAAATAAAAAAAAAAATAAAAAAAGAAAAGAATTGAAAATAAAAGAAAGATTCTAAAGCAGAATGGTGGATATATAGGGTAGGCCGTAACAATGAGAACGCAAACAGGTGGCCGGAATAACGGGTTAAAGAAAGTACGATATAAATCTTCGGTTCGAATTCTCTTCCTACGAAAGTAGTGAGGAACGGGGGAGGGGGTGGTGGAGTGGAGTGGGGGTGGGGGCTTCGTTCTTCTTCTTCTTCTTCTTCTCTTCGTCGTTATTTAATGCGTATCATAATACTCATCTATGTAGATACTCTTTTTTTCCTTGTCTTTTTGCTATTTTTTTTTTTTTTTAAATCCTTTTTCATTCTCTTTTTGTTGACTCATCAAGAGTGTAGTCTGATTCATACGTCGCACGAGGAATCATATTTCATTTTTTGTATCCAAGGTGTTGTAGCAGCTGTAGATATTATACAAGTGGTATTGTTCTTTTTTATTATCATAATTATTATTATTATTATTGTTGTTGTTGGTATTATTATTATTTTTCTTTCTCTTCCTTTTTTACATTCCCATCATATGACTCTTAATTTTTTATCGGGTTAAAATTAAAACGGTGTTACATTTACATTTACATTTATATTTATTATTTATATATATATATATATATATATATATATATATATATATATATATATTATATTACATTTATTATATATATATGTAATATAATATATATATAACTATTACATTTATTATATATATATATATATATATTCATAAAATATATATACAACTATTCATAAAATACCTCTTTTTAAACCATTCGAAATATACCATAAAAATTTCTCATGTAATAAAGAAACAAAAAAAATATTAAGGCGTCCTCCTTTAACTGAAACACCCTCTGTATAATGTTATTTCAATATCCTAAATAAAGGATAAAGTAAATTTAGTGTCACGTGTACGTTATTAATCGATAATTATTTTTCCATTTAATTTTCAAAACGATCGCCGATACCGAAAGGCGAATCGAAGTGACATTTAAAGTGATTCGAAACAAAATTTTTTATTCGATTTTCAAATTTTTCACTCTTTTCTTTTCTTCAAAGTGATTCAATCACCCGATGCAAATTCAAATCGAACGTATAATTAAACCATAATACCTTCTTCGAACGGGATCAAACTTGAGAATAAGAAAAAAAGAAAAATAAGAGAGAGAGAGAGAGAGAGAGAGAAATACGTAACTTGTAAAAGACAAACGAAACTGATAGATTTCAATTTCTTACCAGAATACCGGACTGATCGAGTTTGGCGATTAGGTTCGTGAAGGAGTTCCTGTCGGCGAATAACCAGATACCAACGGTCAATGCTGCACCGCCGGCGACCTGCATACACAAAAGACAAAATAAATCCACGTTGGTAAGATTTCGTTCTGCTTCGAGGAACTCAAGGCCATTCGCGAGGAAAAGGAGAAGGCCAGCGTGTATATATATATATATATATATATACACACGTATATATATACATACATATATACATACATACATACATACATACATACATACATACATACATACATACATACATACATACATACATACATACATACATATACATACAAATACATATATATATATATATAAATAAATAAATAGATATATATATATATATACATATATATAAATAGATATGTATACATATATATATATATATATATATATATATATATATATATATATATATATCCATACCTATGGGATATTCCTACAATAACAACGCGAAGCAAAAAGGACTTCCTAATTCGCGTGCGGTTTTACGACCGTTTCGATTCTACCCTCCCACTCCCCTCCCCTACCCCTCCCCTTTCGTCTTTCGTGTCGGTCGTATCTCTCCTATCTCCATGAGATCGCTTTGCTTTCATTGTTCGAGCTACGTTTTCACGTTGAGAAAGAGAGAAGAGAGTTCTACGAAAAATAATATTCTTCGAGGACGGGAACGGGGAGGGGAAGAAAAAAAAAGAGAGGGGAAAAAAAAATAAGAAAAATGTCGAGCGTAAACGTTCGACGATTCGCTGAACTAGTCGAGGGAAACGGTTTCAACCCGGCCGTAGTAACGCCTACTTGTAATTTCGAAAGTTTTGAAATCGTCGAAATTGTCGACGTTTTATCACGTTTTATCTTCTAAAAAAAAAAAAAAAAGAAAAAGAAAAATAAAAATAAAAAAAAAATTCAATTACCTCGTATATCGGAAATTTTCGATTGACTTTTGTAAATGTTACATTAATTTTACTGATATACAAGTAATATTATGTCTACGTACATATGTACACTATTGTATTATTTATATATATATATATATATATATATATATGTATGTATAAAGAAATTTCATATACATAATTAAGTTATTATTAAGTTATTATTAATAAGAATTAGTTAATCGCT
>OU426854.1:9920391-9925391 GCA_911387685.1 Dolichovespula media
GATGAAAAAGAAAAAAAAAAAAAAAAGAAAAAAGAAAACGACGACGAAGAAGAAGAAGAAGGAAAAAATAGAAAATGATTTAACGCTACGATATATATATATATATATATATATATATCCATTCGTGTGATATCCTCGTGAATTTCACCGCGAATGCACCTCGAGATATTAATTCACGATTCTACTTTGCGATTCTATTCTCCTCGGAGAGAGTGCATTTACCTTCGTAGAATATTTACATATATATATATATATACATATGTATGTATGTATGTATATATATATATGTATGTATGTATATATATATGTATGTATATTCTTACTAATTTCGATCGAAACGAACATATAGAAAACGAATTCGATGTTGAACTAACTTGACAGGTGTCCAAGTAATAATATTCATTTAGAAACGTAAAATGAATTTACCCAGTGGAATTTATAATTACGGACGATCATCCAAGAAAGATACATAGATATACATACATATATACATACACACACACACACACACACATATATATATATATATATATATATATATGAGTACACTTTCTAGACGTTCGTTAAATGATTCACCGAGAGAACCGAACCGATAGGATCACTTTTCTACATATCTCTACGAGGTATGGGTTAACGTTAAAAGCGCATTTAGTAATGAAACCAAGAGAGAATAAGAGAATAGAGATATATAGGGATATATAGAGATATATAGAGATATATAGGGATATATAGAGATATATAGAGATATAGTGATGGAGATAGAGGGATGGAGAAATGCGAGGGCAAAGAAGAGAGCCGCAGGAAAACCTCGATTAGACGACGACCTAGTATCGGATATCCAGCTCACGGTTTCTCATTACTCTACCGAAGAAGAATCCTCCATCTGGCTCTCAGGAATCCATCCCTGCGCCAGCACGTTCAACGACAGCAACAGCAACAGCAACAGCATCAACAGCAGCAGCAGCAGCAAGAACACCGAGTATACCAAAAGCAAGAGCAATAGCAAGAACAGAGGGTCTACACGGACTACTACTACTACTACTATTAAAACTACAACTACACCAGCTGGCTGGCTGGCTGGCTATCTGAAATATTCTACTCCGTTCTCGGAGCAGTCAGGCCACGACGACGATCGTTAACCGAGCGAACGCGCGACCCGTTTCGGGAACCCGTTCCGTTCCGTTCTCGACAACGGATCGTCGGGGCTCGATCGAACCAATCTCTCACGTCAGCCAAATCTCTTTCTCTCTTTCTCTCTAAAAAGTTTTATCTAACGCTTCGTTGAACCTTTCGATCAGTTGGGCCTAATCGTTGAACGTTGAAAAAAGTCGATACACCGGACCAAACCCCCTCGTCGATTCTATTCTATCTTTTCAACTTCAAATAACCTATAAACCCACGCACACAAACATCGCGTAGATAACCTATACTCGGATAACGTGTTCCTCGCGAGGAAATAAAAAGAAGGAGAGAGAGAGAGAGAGAGAGAGAGAGAGAGAGAGAGAGAGAGAGAGAGAGAGAGTTCAATGGTGCATTGAAAATCAGATCGCCGATGACGATGACGACGATGACGATGACGATGACGATGACGATGACGATGATTATGATGCAGGCCGCCGCCGGACGGGAGTCGTTGGGGTCACCGGGTCGATCTAGCTAGTTTCATCTCCCCCGTTCTTCGTTCGTTTTTCATTGATCTTGATTGCTGGATACCGTATTGGCCCAGGGAGAAAATCAGACTAACATTTATATATATACATACATATATATATATATACATATATATATATGTATATATATATGTATATATATATGTATGTATGTATGTATGTATGTATGTATGTATGGCTGTATGTATGTATGTATATATACATATATATATGTATGTATATATATGTATGTATGTATGATGTATGTATGTATATATATATATATGTATGTATGTTTGTATGTATTTATGTATGTGTGTATGTATGTATATAACGAATAAATAACCATGTAATTTTATTCTCGTTCGAGAGAAGCCCCGCGTCTACACACATTTTGAACGTTTATCCTTATAACGTGACGTATGTACATATATTTTATATATATATATATATATATATATAAATATATACATGTATATGTGTACATACGTATGACCACTTTGTAAAAGTGAAAGTTATATGAAAGCCCGGCTATGAAGAAAGTTACCACACGATCACGACACATTCTACCCACGATATATTTTGTCGATGAGCGAGCGAGTGAATGGGTAGGGTAGAGTGATGCCCGCTATCGATAATGATATTACAATGATCGATTATATCGATAATGTACTAAATGTGGGATAGATCGAAGATCCTGCATCAGATCGTTTCAACGATCGCGAAACTAACCAAAAAAAAAAGAAAAATAAAAGAAGAAAACAAAACAGGAAAGAAATAATCAGGGATCGTTCGTGAGGACGGATTAAAAAAAAAAAAGAAAAAAGAAAAAAAAAGAAAGAAAGAAAATTCTCGAGTTATTTCATTCGAAAAAAAATCATAACAATTTGTGTAATTAACTTAATGATAAATTAGAGGGATGTCAGACAGACAGACAGACTGTAGGATTGAATCGGGAGAAAGAGAAAGAGAGAGAGAGAGAGAGAGAGAGAGAGAGAAAATAATTCTTTCGAGGGTTTAGAAAACTTTCTTAAAATAGTCGACGATCATTCACAAAGGAAAATAATTCCAGCTGTTCACCCTACTTAAACACCCAAAACGAACCACTCCTTTCTATCCTATGTAAATATTATAGTACGACTTATTTTCACTGATTACCTAACGGTACTATTAATACTTATTTATTTATTTATTTATTTATTTATTTATTTTTCATATATATATATATATATATATATATATATATATATATACACGATCGATCGTATGTATTACTGTTAGATCAACTGCATTCAAGCGTACCAGTAACACATAAATTTTTCATTTTTTTTTTCTTTTTTTAGAATTCGATCACATTTCTTTAATCTCTTTCGTAAAAAGAGACGTGTATATTAATAAAAATCGATAAAGCGACGCGTCGATATGACGAATATTTTACATTATTTTTTATTTCGTTGCGATTTGTGAAAAAAAAAAGAAAATATAAAACAAGCAATGAAAAATAGAAGAAAGAAAGAAAGATCAGACGCTAAATATTTCATATCCTGTCGTTCCTTTTTTTTCCGGATTTCACCAATGTGACGGAAACCGACCGTTCATCCGTGTCATTACGTGACTCTAATAGTTAAGATTACCTACATCTCATCGAGTGGGTCAACTTTAATTAGGACGTCATAAAAAGGAAGAAAAAACAAAGAGAGAGAGAGAGAGAGAGAGAATGTTCGATTCGTGTTGAAAAAAACATTTCCTATTTCTTCGATCGCATCAATACATACGTATGTTCCGTTTAATTAGAAAGTTACGTAATTAAAAAAAAAAAAAAAGAAAAAAAGAAAAAAATTTAATTGTCGGATAACGAGAGGAACGAAACAAAAGTTGTGTAAAATGCAATAATATCGATAAATAATATAATGCATACCACTTCAAATTATTATCGCGTAACCTACTTTTTTAAATTTATAAAATTTATCGGACGAGGAATGGTAATTATTCGATTGGTATTTTTAAACGTTTGTGAACGATATTTTTAAATTAAAAACTATCCGGTTTTACTCGACCATGAACGTTTTATAGGATACGATCGTATTTAACGAAAATAAACAAAAAGATCTTTTTAATTGAAGATTATAATAAATATTTAAATATATATATATATAATATTAAGTATCATTGAAGAACGATAATGTAATTATGGTTCTCATTCGATCAAAAACGTATGTAATAATCGTTTTCTACGATCATTTCTCCTCGACTTACGCCAATTTTCAATCGCCAATTCAATTCGTACAGCTCTTATTCGCCGATAATTATCTAACGAAGAGAAACTAATGACAGCTAGACTTGAACCATGAACTCCTGTAATCGTAAAAAAAAAAAAAAGAAAAGAAAAAGGAATTAAAGTTAAGCCTTCTAGGTGCGATGTTAAACAAAATAGGTAAGAAATTTTTCCTTAAGCAAAAAATTTACATGCACCAGTTTTATACATTAAATTAATCGAATAACTTCTTTCTCTTCTTCTTCTTCAAAAAAAAAATAAATAAATAAATAAATAAAATAAAATAAAATAAAACAAAATAATGGCACTTACGCGTAGACGAGGTGAACAGAAAATGAAATAAAAAAAAGAGAGATGGACAAAAAGAAATTCGAAGAAGGGACGTCGCAAATGATAGGGTTTCCCCTAACTGAGAATTTAGTAACTTTGAGGGATCGAACGTTGACCCTTCTCGGATGAACCTCTGACACGCCTTTGATGTCGAACCCTTTTCGGTAGAAGCGTCTCTCTCGCAACACGATCAAAAGAACCTCTTTTTTATTTTTTTTATTTTGATTAAAGGACCCCGTAAGGAGAGCCCCTCCCTCTTGCGCGTTCTCTCGATGTATGTAAACGGGATGAAGGGGAAGGACGACCAAAAAAAAATCTCTTTCCAACTTTTAATCAAATAATCGGATTTTGTCCTATTCTTTACTTCTACGAAGAGCCAAGGTTCAAAAGAAAAAAAAAAATAATAATAATAAAATAAAATAAAATAAAATAAAATAAATAAAACAAGCGGACAACGTTTTGTAATTGCACCGTCCTATCATTTATTAAATCTATCGAATTTTTACTGATCTTATTCTAGTAGATACGTATGTATATATATATGTACATATATATATATATATATATATATATATATATATATATATATATATATGTTGCAAGCAACTAGCAAACTCGATAAAGGTACAACGTCCTCGATCTTTAAACCAGGCAATGGTCTCATCGTAAGTTACGTAATAATACACACGTGCGCGTTCGTTCACGTTTAAGTTTTTGAATGAACATAGGAGTCTCCGAGAGACGTC
>OU426854.1:9935391-10065391 GCA_911387685.1 Dolichovespula media
AGAACGCGTGCGTGCTTGCTTCTAAATATTATTATGCGTGTTCTATGCATTTTAATTGCGAAGTAATTTTTTTCTCGTCTACTTCCTCCCTTCCTCCCTCACCCACCCTACCTCCACCCCTCTCGTCCTACGACGATGAACGAAGAAAAAATTAAAGATAACAGTAAACAGGACTGGCATATATATATATATATATATATAAAATATATTATATTTATATATAAAATCTTAAGAACGATGTACACGATACATATTAAAATCATATAAATACATAAATATGTTTATATAAAAAAAATAAAATCTTAAAAACGACCTACATACACGATACATATTAAAATCGAATAAGACGTTTTTCTTTTTTTCTTTTTTTTAATTTCGAATTTGTCGCGAATCATTAAAGATAATTTAATCGAAATTCAAATATGTGTCCGTCCATATATCCTCAATAATTTTCAATAACAAAATGGAATCTCGTCCGACATTGAGGAAAACGAAAAAAAGAAAAAAAAGAAAGAAAGAAATGAATAAAAGGTATCTCAGGAAATATGTATTATATTAATTAGATAACTTTAATCGAATTATACGATTGCTTTTCACAGAGATCTGCCAACCACTTCGGATGAAATCCACCTTTCCGATCGTGTAAAAAGATAGGTTACGCATACCTAAGCCTACACGCGGGACGGCTGCGGCTGCATTCCCGTTCGTCAAGGGCGTAGAATTCTTACTTACGTAAAAATTCGTTTTGTTTTAATCGAAAAGTATCTTACAACCATTTCGATACTTAAATTAGGAATAACTATTTCGTTAGAAGGAATTTTTATTTTAACGTCTAAAAAGAAATAAGAAACAAAAATTATCGAAGGAAGAAAAATAACAACGACAACAATGATGATGATGATGATGATGATGATGATGATGATGATGAAAGAAGAAGAAAGATTCAAAACGTGTTTTAAACGTTTGTAAACATTCTCCCGCCTTTTTTGTCGTATCTCAATAACTACGCGTCGTACACGTTCAACAGCGCGTTATTCTCAATCGCTACGATGTTTACATGTAATAATCGTTTCTCATAAGAAAAGGTCCAAACAAGAAGAAGAAGAAGAAAAAAGGGGGGGAAAAAACAAAGAAGAACAAGAAGAAGAAGAAGAAGAAAGGACAAACAGTACGAAAGATTGACGTACGACATCGCCCAAAATGGAATGAGACGCGAGGTTTTGGACGCCGATCTTCGATCACAGTACCGTAACTATTTGTTTTGTTTTCTGGACCAAACGCACACACGCACGCACGCGTTAAATTATCACCATTTCGTAATTATACGTCTCTTCATTCTTCAATGATAACTTCTTTCTACTCAAAACATCTCCGAATTATGTTCGAATGAAATGTTAACGAACGACAAAGTGATTTTCAATCGATGACTGATATAAACGCTCGAATTACGTACGTTTGTAGTGTTATGTATATATGTATATATATATATATATATATATATATATATATATATATATATAAACAGGATGCATGAAGAATTGTCTCTCGTATTTTATTTCGTTCCTTCGAATCCATCGGATTTAATCGAAAAAAAAGCCTTACGTACAATTACGACGATCGTTCTGTATCGATAATATTATTGACGTTAAAACGAATTAGATTTTACTACGATGGGAAACAAAGAGAGAGAGAGAGAGAGAGACATAAAAAAAAGAAACATTAGCTCGTAAAAATCGACGAATGCGTCGTCGTCTTTCGAACGTGGTACAAACGAGCCGAGCGTTCATTTTTCGGGACGTACAATCGAAAAAATGTGTGCTTATAATAAAAGAAGAGAAAAAAGATTGTCTATACTCACGTTAAGAATGTAGAGAAAGAAAGAGTGAGAGAGAGGGGAAGAGAGAGAGAGAGGAGAGAAAGAGAGAGACGTAAAAATCTACGAGGAGGTTTGGTCCAGCTTCCTTTTCTCTGCGTTCTTTCTTACACCAATCACGATAAATACACACGTAGTATACACTGCCGATATACACTGTGTCGCTATTTTATAGACGATTATTATTCACTTAAAAATTAATAACACGGACGTGTACGATTTGCAAGCGGCATTTGTGCCGCGTTTGGTATTATTACACTATAACACCGCGCGTTGAATCTCGTTTAATACGCCTCGATAAAAAAAAAAACCTTCTATCCGCGTTCGGCGCCGTTCGTCGCGCATTTGTGCCTATCCGCCGACCGGCGAGCGTTCCCCTTTGCGACGCGAGCCGCTATCCCCTCTACTCGCTTCATCGACCAATCGGAAGGCTCCCAGCGCGTCGACGTTCTGCGCAGCCGCGAATGCACGCGCATCTTCTCGCAGCTTTGCCGGGAATTAAAAGCTTCGTCTCGTTAATCCTTCAAATCCGATGAAAATAAATGTCGGAAAATTATTATTATATATATATATATATATATATATATATATATATATGTCTGCTGCGCGTGTGTTTGTATGTATATATATATATATTCATATATATACATACATATATATGTATTTATATGTATGTATTTATTTAAAAAATCAATAATATTATAAGATCTATGACATAAATTTATTTTCTTTTACATTTGTACGTAATCTTTGCTTTCTTATTAATAAGAACCTAGATTCTCTGTATTTGAAATATGAATATGCTTTAAACGTATCACTTTAATACGTTTCAAAAATTTTTTAAAAGTTACTTTCACTAAGTATAATTTTTTTATACAAGATTGCTAATTGTCACAAGAACTTAATGTTACATGTTGACATTTATGATACTTTAAACATAAAACAGTACTTTCTTGCATAGTAGTGCTTATATTATTGTACATGTATAACGATGTGTTAAACTAATCTGTTATTTCTTAAAACTTAATATTTTTGAATGTAAAGAAATTCAATATACTTTAAGAAATTACGAAAATATATAACTCTAAATTAAAAAAACAATGATTTCGAAGAATTGAATTTGCGATAAGCATAAAACTCTTTTTATTTTGACTTTTCTTCCAGTATTGTGATTTCATCTTTATCCGTATAATGTGGCACGCGTGAAATTTTCACCGAGGGTTTTAAATTTACAGATTTTGTTTTAACCTCTAATCTATCCGTGTTATTATCTTGTTCGAGCGAAAGCACCAGTGGGGCAACAGTATCTTTCGATGATTGTTGTTCTACTGGAACGTCAGAATTTTCTTCGCCATTGTTTAAACGTTGTAAAAATTTTTTATTTAACGTTTTATACGATCCACCCTTAGTAATTATAGTTTCTTTGCGAAAAGCGGCTTCCTTTAGATCATAAATGAAATCTTTATTCACTGGTTTAATACGATTACGTACAGGACGTTGTGGCTTTAAACTGCTTGGCGATATCGAAGAATTAGAATTATCGCTCCAATCTTTATTTTCAAAGTCTATTTTACTTTCATTGTTATCACTTTTTTTATCAGAATTTGTATCATTTGTAACGTTTGATGTTTCTATTCTTTTCGGTTGTTTTGAGGGACATTCATCGGGCGTGCCAAAAATGACCTCCATAACCATTCGCTTAAGATCAGGGTCACTGTCCAGCGTACGGGTATGATTGCTCTCATTGTTTTTACTAAAATTTGAAGTGTTGTTGTTTTCATTGTTGACTGTAATAGAAACATCACTTGAGCATGATACTTCTTTAGTACCATCAATTTTCGTATTGTCAACATTTGTATTTCCTACGTTCTTATGATTTTTATCTAAGGTCACATTCTTTGTTTTACACCGACTTAAAGAACTCGAAGAACTAATTGATTTAAATTCGTTTGCATTTTCTTCCATATTGGTTACATCAATGACAATATCTTCATTGCATGTATATTGATTCTGTGGTATTTCTACTACCATATCTGTTATAGCTGTACGATTATTTTGAGCATTATGCATTTTATTACAATGAGCAACGCAATCGTATTTTACAAAGCATTTAAAATTACATAGCTTGCAACGATATCGATTCCAACCAATATGAATGGCCATATGTCTCCGTAGGTTCGTCATTGATGTAAATTTCCTTTTACATGGAAGGCACTGTAACTTTCTAAGATTTGCAATGGTAGCTATTTTATTTTCCATTATTGTTGTCTGATCAACTTGGTTTCTTGGTTCAGTAGATGAATTCAAGGTTGAACTAATATTATTGCTTGAATTATTTGAATTCGTTCCTATAACAATAATATATATATATATATATATATATATATATATATATATATATAATATAGATATTTAATAAATAATAATTAACTATTGGAATAATTTTAATTGCAATCGTAATTAAGTGATATAATTTACACAAATATTCTACAGTAAGCTTTAACCCACTTTCATCATTCGGAAAAGTTGGAAAAATTGGACTTTGGTATCACCAAACATTTCGTCATTTTATCGTATAAATAACTGGCGCGGATATATGCGCTTCGGCGACAATGACCAGGAAAATTTCGCGCATATACGAGATTACGATGCAAATGGGTTAAAGCTTAAGCACACAAATTTGTGGATAAAAGGATATGATACTCACCTATAATATCATTTAATACCTTCAGCTGATTATCCACTACTACTTTCCTTTTTTTATTTCCATACTTTTTAACCGCAACTATTTCAGATGTATACACAATTTCCGGGCTATCCGAAGTTTTACTGGACGGAGACGAATCTTTGTTCGTGTCGTTATTAGATGGTTCTTCATTTGTAGATACGTTTACGTTTGATGTAACACTAACTACATCAGTACTTTCACCAACATTAGTTTGCTCATTGCCGATCATATTCCAATCTGCATCTGTTAGGCTAGTTATGTTCTCTACGCGAATAGATGTTTCATTTAATTCAGAGTTATCGAGAGAACTATCTGTCATGACCGGGACGATATATATGGTATTACTATTCGTTGGTGTTTCTGGAGAAGCTTTAGCTATCCTTTTTTCTTTAATTATAGATTCATTATATGCAGCAATTCGTCTCTGACAATGTTGCGAATGCGATAATAACGCAGCCTTCCTATCAAATTTCTTGCCACATCCACCGCATCTTTGAAGCTCCGAATCGGTTTCCAAATGGTTCATCCATTCCTAAAATATAATATCCCGGTAAATATAACGATCTATAGGATCAAATATTTTATGTAAATATTTACATAATGTTGAAAAACATGATGTTAAATATTAGATTATAAAAGTACGTACGCGAGTTTCATTAGATCCATGCAAGTCTATTATTTCAATAGATCTGCCAACTGTATTATCTTGCTCTGCATCATCCGCTTGTATAATTTCCTTACGAAATGCTCTCTCTTGAATTTGTATTCTCAACTTCCGTACCTGTTCGTTTGACATTCTGTGAACTGCAAAAAATGTTCACGCGTGCAGTTTAACGATTATCAATTCACAAGAAAAAGTAAAATGTTATAAATATATTATGTTTTAAATACTTTTAAAGAGATGACGATATACACTCCATGTATTCACAAACGTACTCGGACAGCAAGGGCATGGATAACATATACGATGAGATGTATGTAATGTTTTCATGTGAAATGTTAAGGTCTTTTTGCTGGAAAACTTTGCGTTGCCTATATATAATTGTACGTACATATATTAATATCCAATAAATACACATTAATTAAGCAAAAGTACAAATGACAAATAAGTAAAAAAATGTACCCACATATGGAACAAATCAAATTCGTATTAGACAGTTGGTCAATGCCAAATTCATTATATTCATCATTTGCCAAACATGGTATCAAATTGTTATCTTCGCATACATCCTTTTTTTCCAAAAGTTGTCCATTGGGTCCTAATACTCCAATATTTTGATTTAACATAGTTTGGAAGTTTATTGTCTAAAAATGGAAACGATTAGTGATAAGGGTATATTTATAATTTAATACAAATATAAGGTCGCATTGAGGATATATTTATAGGAACTCTTTCTATTACTTTAGTGTGTAGAACCCATACCCTTTGTACTTCCCATATAAGCGAGAATAAGGTAATTTATTATTAATGATACAAAATATATTTGATTACTGTTGGATTAAATTTACCTTTGTTTCATTTAAATCAGTTTGATAAACAATGGAAATATCTGGTTTATCAATTTCATATTGCATGTTAACTTTATTTGAATCCAGAATATTAAAATTCTCGTGATTCTTATTATGTTCCATTTCTTGTAAATTATGATTATCATGTAATCTTTGCTTTTTTTGAAGCATATCTATTATAGTAGTGAGGTCTTTCTTCTGTTCCTCTTTATTCGCTTGACTTCTAAGGATTCTATCATTATTGCAATTTTCCTTCACTATCTCTTGTTCTGGTATATGTAATCGTATGAATGAACCTTTGGTATATGCCTATAAGTTTCATTAAATAAATCGATATTGATTTCAACTATTAGTAAATAGACAGATATATCGCTATTGTACTAACCTCATCATCATTGGTAAGAGTATTTTTATTTAAAGTAATATTAAATTTTTCTTTGCAGTATACTCTTTTGTGAGATATGAAATTAACAAGGCTTCTAAATAAACTACGACAAACACGGCACTCATACACAATATCGCATTCATAAGCTAAAATTGCTTTAACCTCATCACTACCGCTTTCAAGAAGTTTACTAACTTGAGACAATCTTGAAACACTTATATCAATTGGTTTTCTTAAAGCCGATAAATCTGGTGTAATCACATTACTTGTTTCTTTCGTACCAAATTTAATTTTTCCAAATTTCGTACTATTTTTTTTATTTTTGGACTTTGCTTTCATCGACTTCATTTTCTGAAAATAAGTGGAATTGAGTTATCAAAATGAGGCTTTCCAACAATAAAAGTTAATACTCATATTGATGATGGAAAAAAAGAAAAAGAAATATTTTCGCTCCAGGTAATGCGCCGTAAAAGTTTACAGAAAAAAGAAAGATATAGTTTTAATTTTTAAACAAAGTTTGCAAAAAATAATATATAATTTAATATAAATATCTTGTATTTCGGTTTAATATATTTATTTAATATAATGAGGTACCAAGAAATATATGATTTATCTTCATTATTCCAATATGAGCTAGAAATAATATATAAACTTCTTGTAAGTACATTCTAATTCACATCAGTCCTATTATAAATAAAATTTGATGATAAATTTAATTCGTATATGTTTTTTAAATGATATATTATAATTTATAATACATATTTACAATTTAAGTGAATTAAAATTTGTTATATATATTATAAATATTTAGTCAATGATATTCAAAGAATACAAAGCATATCAAAAATGCATATTGTAAATGTTATCCGATTGAAAGATTACATATAATTATGATTTTCTTGATGTATATTTTTGGGATTAATAATTAAGTACAAAGAAAAAAAGGCGAAATAATATGATGGTCTCTCATTGATATAAGGATGTAGAAGAATAGCTAATGTGTAGTGTCTCTCCTGCATTTTACAACAAGAAAATCAATTTCCATTCGATGATTATTGTTTTGTTTAGTGAAAGAAGAAACACATTTACCTGTTTTGAGGACTAACAACCGGCTCCGTGCGAAAATAGCAAAGAAATTATATCTAAATGTGGTCTCGCGATCTGTGGATTCGATCATCGGGTGACCTCCATTTTCGGTAGAAGTTCTTGTGTTCACCGTTTGGCAAAACTTTTACGGGCAGCACTTTAGTCATACGTACGTACAAATTCTACGAGTTTGATTAATTTTCAATGTCAATACAAATAAAACATTATAAAGATTTTTCATTGATATAAATAAAATAAAATGCAATATAATAGGACGTTTTCATCTATTAAGGTGAGTTATTATTTATTATCGATAGATTATAGTCTAACCTAGGTAGAGTTTATAATTTGTATTTATGGAATTTATGCTAAATACATTTTATATCAGTATATTAAATTACATCATACCAGTTATGTATATATGTATGTGTGTGTATATATGTAAATACGTTTAAATACATAATTTTATTAAAAGAAAAACAAATGATTAGTGCATAGTACCTCAACTGACAAACAGAAAGTATATGCAATGTGTTAATGTTAAACATTTGGATCATGGATCATTTGCACGCACATTGCAATGGCCCTCAGCTAGAATTATTCATACGACGACTACTGCTGATGCTTCTACTATCGAAAAAATGAAATCATCTAATATATTAAAACGGATAACAAACAAATTAAAATTCATTGATTTTGAAGGAGCTGTAAGTTACAATTCATTGATAAACTTTAATATATTTAAATTCTTATAAATTTAATATCTTATACAAAGATTTATAACATTTATAAAATTGTAGTATATTAAAATTATGATTATTACAGAAAGATTATTTACTATTAAGTGATATTTAAATGAATTGTAAATTTTACTATTCCTAGAAAATAAAGACATATGCCTATTCAGAGTATGAATATATTGTAGATAAAATCGACTATTCTACGTTTTACAAGGGTACGTTTATTACCTTTAATTATCAACATATATATATATATTTGTGTATAAGCTTTAAGATCTTCTAACAATTGTATATGATGAATCCCATTATTCGTTAAACAGATTTTAACATGCCAGACACATTTTTTTCATGGTTCTTAATAACAGAATTACATGTATGGATGTTGATGGTACGTTTTATGGCAGAAGGGAAATATGGCAAAATAGCTAGAAACATCTTAGTGGAAGCAATGTGGGACGATATAGAAATAAGAACAAAAAAGTTGGGAGTAAGTGTACATGAGCATATACCTTTTCTCATTTATATATTTCAAAACAATAAATTCTTTCTGTAAAGATTTAATCTATCATTTTTTATATTGAAAATAGTTGAATTATATAATATTAATATTTTTACTTAATTATTATTTGACTTACTTGTAAGTTGTGAGTATTCAAACATATTCAATCCTTAGAAAATTAATTCAAGTGTCAGAAAAAAACAAAAGTTGGAATTATCATACCAATTCAATTCAGCTATACTTGCTTATGACGAAGGTATAATGTCTGATGACAAAGTATTAGCGCGTGCATTATGGGAAACATTTTTCAATTTAGAATGCAATAATCCAGAGCTCATAGAAAAACTATTAATTTATGTTAGGAAACAGGTAAATTTTCTATTTAAAATATATTATTTATTCAATATAGTGAAAAAGTTCAATTAAATTTATTAAAAATTATTAAGTAGTATTTGAAAATGAAGATTTTCTTATCATTTTATAATGACATCCAAATTATATAAATTAAATGATACTGTCAATTTTTATTTTACAGATTAATCTCTTAGATAAAATATCATCACAGGAGATATTACGACATCCACAGATACAGTGGTTAGATCTAAAAAGTATAAATATAGATAATAGTTTGTAAATATGTAAATATGCAATAAAAAAAATTTGCAGAGACCGTAGGTAATTTTGTTTATAATATTATATGATGTTCTTCAAATTGAACGATTATAAATTTATAATGTAATAGAAATAATTTTTAATTTTGTTTTAATTAATTAAGTTTAATGAATAATATATAATAAAATTCTTCCTAATTATTACAAAATAAATTATTAAACAAAATATATATATATATATATATATATATATATATATATATATCATGGATTATAAATAAAGATATATCATTAATATACTTCGCAAAGTTCTCTCTTTGCAAAGATGAATAATAAACATCAACAATAAACTCCTTATAATACTCAAGTTACAATAATTAGTGTGGTACGGTAACAATAATATCATTCATGTATTTTTCCTTGCACTTTAAATCACAGTGTTTTTTCAAAGCTGGAGTAGCATGTTTGAAAAAGTTCCTGAAAGAAAAAAAAAAACGTACATTGAATATTAAAAAGATTAAAAAAAAAAAGGAATAATGATTAAATAACGATCATTGTGCCATGCTATTTTGTACTGTCTTACTTATAATATCGATCTAAGGTATCCGTATTATTTTTCATATCTACGAGCCAATCATTTATAGAATTTAATGACAAATCGGTAAGATTATATTCATTCTTAAACGAATATGATCTGTACCACTGTGGCCGTTGAGTTGGATGTTCATTTGCCAATGCCAAATCGTACATCCAATTATCAAAATCTTTAACCATCTGTAAGGATGAATTAATTTACAAACATTATATTGTGAATTATATATTACAATTACTTTATCCTTTTAAATAGATAAACTTACGAGCGTATTATTATCAATGGTATACAGTTTATAATTTGGATTCAGATTTACGTAAGTTGTAATGCTACCTCCATTCCATGCTACGTGACTGACATTATTCTTTCCGTCTTCGTCTTTGTAAATAACACGTAATTCGTCATTATGCGTATGACCATTGAATTGAGCAACGATAATGTGAGAAAATTTGTTAATAATTTTGAGATATTCCCTTTTCCATACATATTGACAATCTTGATCGCCAGGCGGTATATGACTTAAAATATGTACAAGTTCTTTATTTTGTTGTGCTTGCGTAAGTGTTTCCACTAACCAATTTAATTGTCCATCAGGGTCTTGGTGTTGGTACAATAACCACCTAAAGGAATAATTTCCTGCATTAACAATGGTATTAGCAAAAGAAAGAAAAAGTTCCTTTTGTTTTTCTTTTTTTCTCTCATTACATACCAGTTATAAGAGTAACAAACATTGCTATTCAGAGCTATGATTCTAAATCCTTTTCTAGGTGATAACGTATAAAATCCTCCTTGTAAGATAGTAGCACGGGTAGATTCTGGTAGCCATCCAAAACTGATCCATAAATTTGCCACCATATTGTACAGCCAAAATGTACTTAATTCATAGTCTGTAATATTTTTTGGTGCATATCTGGGAAAAGAAATGTTTATAGTATACATTTTTCTTTCACGATTTGTTATTAAATTTAAAATAATATCAATCGTACAAATAACTCACTGATTCATAGGATGTGATTCGTGATTACCAAGTACAGGATAAACCGTTATATTTTTAAAGTGTTCATAAATCTCAACGTAGTTTTTATTAATATTTTGTATATTTTCTTCTATCGAAGTTTCCCAAACGCCATGATCTATTAAATCTCCAGTAAAGTAAATATAATCGATATTCTGAAAATAAGAATTTTTTCAGCAGAGATTTATTGTACAACATAGGAGTTAAGTTGCTTTTATCAGAATATACTTTTATTTAATCATACCTGATGTGTTACTTTGATATGATCCAATGCATCTACTAATGAATGCCATGGAGTATCGCATTTATTATAATCTCCCCAATAACCAGCTGTTTTGTCGCTCGAGTTTGTAATATTCTGTCCTTTACGGCAACAGGTAGGTTCATTACAGAATGAGTTGCCGTTTGGCTCGTATTTAGGATCATAATGAATATCAGTTATTTGTATAATTTTTATCGTATCATTACTTTCTTCCTTCAAAGGAATTTTTTCGGTAGATATATGATCAAGAGGAATTGTCCATTCATACTTTTCAATATTAAAAGGACAAGATTTAGATTCCAAAACAATTCCACAAATATCAGATGCTTGTATATCTAGTTTCGAGTCTATTATATAAATAATTATTGGCTAAAAAAATTTTAATATGATTACAAGTATCGGTATTTATCTTGTGAAATATAACAAAGCGCGCACATACCAGATTCAATTTGACGACACCAGTACAAACTCGTTCAGTTTGAAATTTCAATAATACACATAATTTAATTACGCGCTTCGCAATATCATTTTCAGACATACCTTGTCGTCGAAAATTGATAAAAGTTTGAAGAGTTGATTTGCATATAGTACAAATACCCACACTATTTAAGGCGGTGAAAGTTCTCCAATTAGTAAATTGTAATTCATCGGGCAGAGTCAAAAGTTCAATTAATTCTTGAAATACTTTTGTTTCTTCCCCCGAGTTTACCCATTTGGTAATTTTATCCACCACTGATGTAACATTGATATCTATCATTTTTAATAAGATATTTAAAAAATTATAAAATTTTTTACATACGTGTAATTTTGTTACTTGTATGTACGTGTATAAATAGAATTTCAATTAATTAATATTATTATCAAATAGTTCTACATAGAAAATATTGAATGGCTACACATTGGGACAATAAAATGTATCATTAAAAAGCAAAAAAAAAAATATATATAATATTAACTCGAATTTATATTACCTTTTATATCATTACTGAATCCACTTACAAGTGAGAATATAGAAAAAATAAATAATATGGTGTTAAATCGCATATTGATCTATTTTAAACAGTTTAATTTAAGAAAGTAATACAGTTATCTGTACAATGACAAAATGGTTCACCACTAAATATAATTCCCACTTATCATCCCTACTTCTTGGTAACATGATCTTATACGTGGCATATTTAGATATGTGATAAAAGTTGTTTTTTAAATTAAACGAGTACTTCACGAGTTAATTTAATTTATATTACTTATCTTCCCACTTATATCAATATTAATCTTATTCGGAATGAAATCAATATCTCGAAACGATTCTCTGCAATTATTCGATCTTATATTTAAAAATTACCTACTTACATCAATATTGATCTTATTTGGAATTAGATCAACATGCCGAAATAATTCGTTACAGTTGCTCGATTTTACATTTAACAATTTTTTCACCAAATTTTAAATTAACATTACTTTATTATAAATACAAAAAAAAAATAAACAAAACAATACATCTTTATTATTTTATTCTAAAACCTGACATATTCTGTTATCATCATCAATCAAAAGGTCATCGAGCATTTCCTCAAGTGTAATTTGTGGAATATTCGGATCGATTTCATTAGTATCGACAGGTATATGCTTTTTAGAATCTCTAAAGATATTAATATTTTGTCGCATTTCTGGATCTTCCTCTAATTCATCCAGGAAATCGTTATACGCACTGAAACATCAAAAATGAGACTTAAATGTAAAACAAAATAATGTCCTTATAAAAATATACTCATTTGTCTTATATTTATAATAAAAATTACATACTTATTGTCAGTACTCATGTTAACAATGTCGTCAGTAATGTGTTTCAATTTCCATATTCTAGCTCTACGACATGCAGCTTTATCAACTCCATAAAATTTCTTCACTAGGATGATATCAGGTACCGTATCGCCATCTAATTTATCAAAATTATCATCATTAATGTTGCTATTACCGAGGGCATATCTGGAATAAGAATACAAATTGATATTATTGCGATATAAAAATAAATAATCTGTAATTGTGGGAGAGAATTTACCCGAGCGCTGAATCTCCTGGCTTAAGTATATGACCTAGATGAGTGCGAGTATGTACTGGATTATCAACTAATCCTAGTTCTGCAGCTTTGACCAACCAAACGTCGGATATAACATGCTAATGTAAAAAAAAATATATATATATATATAAATTGATCTATTATGTAAAAGTAATTTGATTGATGTAAAAGTAAAATGAATTTTATGTACCTTGGTCGAAATACTTCCTTGACCTGGAAAAACTTTCTTATGTTTATCTTTCACAGGTTCTATATCCATTACTATATACTCGATCAATTGCTTTGGATTACAAATACTGTTAAAAGGATACCTCCAAAATACAGTAGCACTTACTTCTGCAACTGATAACAAATATTTATATTATCGTATTACTTTACATTAGACTTATAAATATATATCTAGCGACAGAAGGTACTTCTCTATCACGTACTTTGTCCGGATGAAACATCTATAAGATGTACGGAATTTGTGATTTTATGGACAAGACAAATAGAACTCAATCCTCCTAGTTGATGCATTAACTTTTTTGGTAAGCACACTATGCTATCTTTAGAAATTGGAACAATTTCCACACTGAAAAATTGTTATCGATAATAAATATATAAACTTGTATAGTATATACATATATAAGTAATAACAATGTAAATGTACCTGTACGTAAATTTATAATTATAAATATTGCTATGTATATCGTGTGAAATTAATTTTTTGGAATGTTGATAACGGCAAGGTATAACTGTTACCAAAAAGTCTACCATTTTCCTAGCTGCTGCTTCATTAGCATAGAAAAAATCTAATCCCTCTGAAATTATTATATGAATTTACATTAATATTTAATATGGAAATTAAATAATATATCTTGTTTAGTTATATCACTGGCAGAATATTTTTATTATTAGTTATAATCTATGATCTATAAAATAATTAGTTATTATCTATCAATTATAAAAAGTGATTGTTCAATTACCATGTATAGGTTTTATACCCAAAGTTTGCTCGTGAGCTCTATGTTTTAAAATGAGTTGTTCCAAGTAAAAGAATGTCTTCTTATTTATACTCTTCTGTCTAATTTGTACCTAAATAAAGCGTTTTTTATTTATTAGTTTATAAAAAAACAGTAAAGCAAAACTTTTGATTTTATTATATAACTATTATATAATAATTAATCTTTTGAAATGGAATGTCTTATAATACTTACAGATGCACGCCAATAATCTTTTGCTTCCGTACGATGACAATCGTCGCACATTTGATGATTCACAATATAATCAACGACAAATATTTGTTGTAAAACAGTTCCTCCTATTACTTCCGCATGTACCGTTAACTTAACCTAGAAAGAGTTTCTACATAAAATTTTCATATAAAAACTTTTACATTGTATTACAAAATCAATAGAGAAATTACCTTTAATCTTTTTGAATGAGGTTCTGTCCAAACGAAATCAGCATCTATCAATTTTACACGATTTAATCCTTTTAATTTTTTCAAACATAATGCCAATAATTCTCTAGATTCTAAGGCTGCATGTATCCATTCCATAGGTGGCTGTAAATATCTATCCCAATATATGTGTATACAAGTTTACATATGCTAGGTACAATTATTAAATATGGAATTCAAAGTAGAATATTTACCTTTCACATCCTTTGCAAAATTGAAGAGTTACCTGTTTAGGTATACCTTCGGTAATATCAACTTTTGTACGCAAACATCCTACGCACATGTTAGCTGGATTCGGTTCAATTTGAACACCACATTCGCAACACAAACTATAAAATTAATTTATTGTTAAATCATTCTTTTATTTTAAAGTAGAAAATTGAATATACTCACATCATTGTTTTATTTTGCGTTGGTGCATCAAAGTTCTCAACATATTCCATTTTGTAATATTTCTTTCTATTTATAATATATATATATATATATATATATATATATATATATATAAATTTGTTGGGTATAAAAATAGATTAGAAAATTTAGATAATCTTGATGAACCTTATTGCACCACGTGTTGTACGAGAAGTTGTAAATCCAATTTGTGGAAGAATGACTCTCGGTATCAAGAAAAGTTTCTTAGTTCTATGATAGAGGGCCATGGTATCGCCGCGAATTTAACCAAATTTAACCGTCTTTATATTATAAAGTGGCGTCGGTATTTTCAGTGGTTTGTGAGGTCAAAGGTCTTAAGTTAAAAATATGTCAGAAGACGGAGCGGACATGGATATTGATAATCAAAGTGAAGACGGAGAAATCAAGAAAAGTCCATCGAAAGATATGGATGACTTCAGGTATCGTAAATTTAAAATGATAAAGTAAGGTTATGTAGCTTGCCTGATAGACTCGCATGCCTTACATCACATGAATATTATGTTTTACATACATTTTATTTCGTTAAACATGCTTTTGGAGCATTTTATATATAAATATAACTATAAATATATATATATATGTACACACACGCACGTATTTCGTGATTTTATAGTTGCTTCACATAGCACAAACATGCTGATGTTTAATCTATCGAAGTTAATAGAATTCATTTTTATTAGCTCCCAATTATTTATTATTTTAGAAAGGAAATGCATAATGATTGCGATTTTTTAAGCAGTTTATAATACTCCATTGCTTTCTAATATTTATTGTATATTTTATATCTATACAATAAAATAATAATTTCGACACAACCTATTTCCTATTTATCTTATTTCAATCTATAGAAAAAAAGTATGATCGCGTCGTATTAGGATATTTCACGAACGTTTATGTTAGTACGAATAAATTGTCGAATGAAATCATATATTCCGTTCGTTTACAATAAAAATAAATAACACGCTAATACAATAAAATGAAGGAAATAACCTAACACAGCTTGACCAACGCTTTCGTTAAATTTATATCACGTGAAAGTTTCTATTGATACTTTTTAGTTCCAAGTTTTTCCGATGGCGTCGCTGTAATCCGGGTTGAATAATCGATCGGTAAAGACGCGCGTAATATATGCGATTAATACAAGTGCATTATTAAATTCTTATAAAAAGGAGAGATATAATTACGCTTGATTGCCAATTATAAGATTTATGCGAACCTCTTTTGTATTTATGGAATATTAAGATTTTCGTTAACTCACGTACCTTTTTTGATAAGAAGGTTCAAAAAGTGTGTTAAGTGATAACGTTTTGCGTTACGTATGTAACGCCTAAGAATGCTCATGTTACCGAGATTCTATAAGTAATTACATTTCGATGTAACAAACATACATAAAATAGAATTAGTATGGTTTAAACTGCCTATTAAAATATTCGGTCGATTGTTTTTTCTTTTTTTTTCTTTTTTCTTTTTTTTCTTTTTTCTTTTCTTTTCTTTTTCTTTCTTTTTCACGTCTTAAACCTTATATACAGATTATTTATATTATTTTTATTGTTTGTTAATATCAATTATATTAGTCAATAAACTAAAACTAAAGATATAAGGCATATATAGTTAATATGAATTTATATATATTAAATGATCACGTGGTTTAGTTTTTCAGAAGAAGATGGAGGGGATACAGCTGATTCCTTAGATATAAAACCACCGCAGGCCGTAATTCGACATAGGAAATCAGGATCTTCTCATAGGAGGGAGAAACATAATGAAAGGAGGGATCGTCGCGAGGAAAAAGAGCGCAAGTCTCGCCATCATGACCGAGGAGAAGATAGACATAGGGACAAGCATAGACATCGTAGGCACGGCATGGATCCAATGGATAGATCAGAAAGATCAGAAGGTTCTAAAAGAGAAAGAGAAAGAATGGAACGATTAGAGAGAATGGAGAGTCATCCTAGAGATAGAGAATCGAGACACGACCGAAAGGAACGTTCCACGGGCGATAGAGTATTAGAAGATTTAAGGGAAAGGTATTTTTTTTCTTTTTTTTTTTTTTTTTAAATTTGTCCATCGTATTCCATTATTCTTATATAACGGACATTCATTTTTTTCTTATAATTTTCTTTAAGATTGTTGGATAAGAGAAGAGAAAGAAGGGAGGATCCTCGTGAATTGCGTGAATATAAAGTCGAGTCAAGACGGGAGATACGTTTAGAGGATTCCCGTGAGATTCGTGATTCGCGAGATCGCAGGGAAGTAAGAATGGAAGAAATGCGTGAACGTCGTGATATGCGTGTCATCGATGAGGGTGGAAGTAGTCGTCGTGACATTCGAATGGAGGAACGCAGGCAAATTCGGGTTTTGGAGGAGCCGTATACAGAAGCAGAATTGATGGAAAGAGCCGAGAGGAGTGAGAAGCGACACAAGAGGTCTCACAAACATGATAGATTCCGTGACAGGGAAAGGGAAAAGGTCGAACGAGAGAAAGAACACAGGGAGAAACAATTACGAGAGGCGATGGAAATTGTGAGTAATGCGGAGATAGAAGTCGATGAAATGGAAGTTAACGAGATACAAATACATCCAAAGGAACCGAAGGAAATGACGGAGCAAGAGCTTAGAAAAGAAAGGTGTTGAAAACGAATTATACAATTTTCTTTTTCGTTTGTTCTTCTTCCTTTTCTTCTTCCTAAAGTATTAATGATACTTTTTTTCTTTTTTTGTTTTTTCCCCCCAAAAAATAATAGATTATTGGAGGCGGATAGAGAAATGGCTAGGAGAAAAGAGGTTTCGCGTTTAGAACTGGAAGCAAGACGATTGAAACGTGGTGAGAAGCGACCGCTGAGTCCTGAAACTAATCAAGATCCATCAGTCGTTGAGTTGTCAGACGAAAGCCCCAGTCCGGTGCAATCTGAAGAAGGACGTTCGAAATCGGTCGAGTAAGTTAACACGTAATCATCGATCATACGTCGTTCAATATCAAATATTAACACGAATAATAATTTGACGTTCGATCGAATTTTTTTTTTCTTTCTTTTTTTTTCAAGGTCAAGGCATTCTTCGGACGGACAAAGAAGCGTACACGAGAGATCATCCGGCAAACATTCTTCCGATTCATCGGATTCTAGTAGCGACGAGGACGAGTCGAACGAATCAAACAAGGGTTCTAACGGTGATTCTAACGATGGATCTGATTATAATAATCCGAGTCCATTGTCAGTAGAACGATTGGCAAAGTCTGATCATTCGGATGGGGATTCACCTGGTCATGTGGATCCAAATGGTAATGCCAAAAATGCGGAGGAGGAGGAGGAGGAGGAGGAGGAAAAGAAGAACGAAGAACCTGAATTACCGCCATATTTACCGGCCATTCAAGGTTTCATTTGTTATATATTCACTTGTCCGTAATGACAAAACAATAATTTCTGATGTTTCTTCATCCCTTAAAGAAGAAAATTATTATTTATTTATTTATTTATTTTTTTAATTTTTTTTTTCTTTTCTTTAGGTTGTAGGAGCGTCGAGGAATTTCAATGCTTAAATCGTATAGAGGAGGGTACGTATGGTGTCGTATACAGGGCACGCGATAAACGAACGGATGAGATCGTTGCGTTAAAAAGATTGAAAATGGAGAAAGAAAAGGAAGGATTTCCTATTACAAGTTTAAGGGAGATTAATACACTATTGAAGGCACAACATCCTAATATCGTAACTGTTCGTGAAATAGTCGTTGGTAGTAATATGGATAAGATATTTATAGTAATGGATTATGTAGAGCACGATCTAAAGTCATTGATAGAAACGATAAAGCAGAAGAAACAAGTCTTTATACCCGGTAAGATTTTATTAACATTTTTTTTTTTTTTTTTTTTACTATGCATCTCTGATTATAGATGTACATGAGATTTAATTTTTAAGGTATATATATATATTTTTTTTTTTTTTTGAATTGGATAAAAAATTTGTATACGATTTATATTACGATGGAAAAAAATTTTTGTATTATTTTAGGTGAAGTTAAGTGTCTCATGCAACAATTGTTACGTGCGGTAGCTCACTTGCACGACAATTGGATTCTTCATCGCGATTTAAAAACGTCGAATTTATTATTAAGCCATCGAGGTATTTTAAAAGTTGGTGATTTTGGTTTAGCTCGCGAATATGGTTCACCATTGCGACAGTACACGCCAGTTGTAGTGACACTTTGGTACAGAGCACCAGAATTATTGTTAGGTGGGAACGAGTACAGTACACCAATTGATATGTGGTCCGTAGGGTATGAAGCATATTAATATTTATGATATTAACTGTAATAGATGTAAAAGTTACTGGGGGAAAAAAAAAACAAAACCACAAAGCATGGAATGTCGATTATATCAAAATATTCCTTTCAGATGTATTTTTGCGGAATTACTGAGGATGGAAGCTCTATTTCCAGGAAAATCGGAAATAGATCAATTGAACAGAATATTTAAGGAATTGGGTACACCGAGTGATCGTATTTGGCCGGGATACAGTAAATTACCGATGGTTCAAAAAATTCCATTTGCTCACTATCCCGTAAATAATTTAAGGCAAAGATTTAGTTTGTCCCTATCGGATCTAGGGATTGAATTATTAAACAAGTAATTAACATTAAATATATATCTTTTTTTTTTTTTTTTCTTTGAATAAATAATTATACGATGAAACGAATTGATCCTGACTGTTTCAATACATTTTGTTTTCTTTCTTTTTTTTAAGATTCTTGACGTATGATCCGCAACAACGGATAACAGCCGAAGATGCATTGAAACATTCATATTTCACGGAAGCGCCATTACCGATTGCACCGGAAATGTTTCCCACATGGCCTGCCAAATCAGAATTGGGACAAAGAACGGCAAATGCATCGCCCAAACCGCCTAGTGGTGGAAAAGAATACAAACAGTTGGGGGATGGTGACGATGCTGATCTAAGTAATTCAGGCTTTCACATGGGGCTGATGGATGGTGGAAGACAACCACCCGTCGGAGGTGGTTTCCATTTAAAGTTCTAAGAGTAGTGACGTTAAAATTAATATATAACTTCTTGGTGTATACGTATAATATATATATATATATATATATATAATATATGCATGCATACATATATATATCGAATATATCTACAAAATATTATTACATATAGTATACTATACATTAGAGAAGTAAAAAAAAAAAGGTAACAAGAAACAAAGAAGGCACTGCATTTTTGTGAGTTTTTAAAACATTTCATTAATACAATCAAACGATCGATATGATTTATTTATAATCGATTCATAGCGTTGAACAATTTACTGTGCAGAGTTGTTTTGTTTTTTGTTTTTTACATAATGGCGCAACAGAGAATGCTGTGTCCTATCTAATGATCTCTCGACGATTCGAAATGATTGTTTTTGTATAGTTGTGTAACAACACACGGCCGTTTTAATATGCAATTAAGACTTCTGTTTACTGCAAGGTAACATTTCATTTGTAATATAAATTTATGTGAAAAGAACGTTATATTATTGTATATAATTTTTAATGAATTCTTCATTTTACATGTAGTCTTACGAAACACAAGTGAAATTATATTAAATGGTACGCGCATGAAGTTTCCCCCCATATCTTTACTAGATTTAGAAGATGCTAACATGGATTTAGATTTATGATCATCAAGAAGATCTATGATCGTAAATGCGACATTTATGATAGATTATTGTCTCCTTATAGAACTTCGTTCTTAATTATTCACAACCTATTTAAGAAGATATCCTGAATATATAAATATTATATGTAGAGGTAGGAAATATAATTAAATTAATAAACGTGTAATGGGAAACATCAAAGAAATAAAATGCAAATAAACAAATATGATCGGAATGGAAAAAAAATTATTTCTTCACATTCTTTTATTTGTTTCTTTCTAATCTAGTATATGCATAATATAATTTAATTACATGATAGAAATAAAATAATAAGAATTTTATGCCCTTTACATTTTCGATTTTCATCGTGTCGTTCGAGAACTAAGCATTCTTTTAGAATTATTAATAGCACGTATACATATTCATATAAATAATATAACCCGAATCGATTCTATCATAATTATTTCATTTTCCAGCATTGTTCATATTTTTCGGAAGACCCAATAAGGTATTTATTATCTCGGAATTACGTTTTGGATAGCAGAGCCGTGGCGATGCCATTAAGAGTCTAGCGAGTTGCAGTTCGTTGTCCTGCGGAGAAAAAGAGAGAGTGAGAAAAAAATAAGTAACATATTTTTTCTTAAGCGATATACGATTTTATTATAGTTCCTTTGTATTTGATAGATCGTGTTCGTGCACTGTTCCTTAATATCGGTTAATTCAAATACGCTCTATAAAACTTGATACTCCGACGTAATTTTGTTAATTGATTAAATGTATAAAAAGAAAAAGAGATTTTACCAATCCTCTTCCATAAGGAACGTTCATAGAGAAGCCGCCGTTCCTATCATCCGTATCGTCCATGCTGGCAAATATCTGATAGATAATTCCGATCATGAGAACGAGGATATATAAGAACTTCATGATGGATTATCCTTGGCTTTGGATTTTTCTACTGGAAGAGAAAAATCGAGAATTTGTAGACGCGAGAACGAATGATCTTTCGCCAAAATTTTTTCCTTCTTCTTTTTAATACGCGCAAGAAAAAAAAAGGATAGACACAAGAACAATAATCCTCCAGGTAATATTATTTTAAATCAAACGATTTTAATAATACGAAAAAAGATTTATCAGGATGATTGTACTTTGGGAGACTTGGTGTAAAATATTAAAAAAAAAAAAAAAACTGATACCTACCAAACTTTCTATATTCTTAGAAAATTTAGAATTTCTTCGAGTATATTGGCGAAGGAATAAGAAGACAATGTTATAGGTTCTCGGAAAACGAGCTCCTTTTATACCAAACAGATTTGCTCAAGCCTCATTGAATTTTCTTTCTGTGTCTGACAGCCCGTCCGTTGGTTCCTTGCTCATCGTTGCAGACAAGAGTCTCCTGTTTTTGAACGACGAAGACGTCTCCCTTTTTACGTAAATGCATTAGAGCGCTTCTAATCTTTCTCTCTCTCTCTCTCTCTCTCTCTCTCTCTCTCTCTCTCTCTCTCTTTCGCGTGCGAAAGACAAATGCGACAGATTATAGAAATAGATTTGTCATTTCGATGAGGTAACTAAATTGATTTACTCCGTTCGGAGGTTTTACATCGTCGATATGATACATTGCAGGTTTTTTTTTCTTTTTTTATCGTCACATAACAGATTTATCTTCGGTAGTTTTCAGCTGATAGAAAAATTGAGATGTGTTGTAAGAAGTTAAAAAGAATATAATATTGAAAATCCATTAACTTTTGGATTCTTACCAATGTTCCAAGCTACTTTTGTTAAAAGTATTTAGCTAACGTAGGCAGCCTCGTTATATATATATATATATATATATATATATATATATATATATATATATCGGATATGATAGCACCAATAGATCAACAAGAACGACGACCTGATTCTACATTTTTGACATATGTGGAAATATTTGTTAATGGGATCGTTAACTTTTCGATTATCTATTGGATTCATTAGTTAAATACGTTCTATTCGCGATGGAAAAATGTAGGAAGAAGATTCATGATTGATCAATGAGCAGAGATAGAGAGAACCTTTGTCTCGTGGCAACGCTACTCCTTTTTTAAGGACAATATATAAATATATATACATATATATATATATATATATATATATATATATATATATGTATAAAAAAAAAGGAACAAGTAATAAAGAGAGAATGATAAATAAATAAAAAAAAAAAAAAGGAAACAATAAAATAAAAATGAAAATAAAAAAAAATCTTAGAAAGGGCGAGGACGGAAGAGATAGAGAAATGGAAAGAAGAGGAGAATCCATACGCCACAAGAGAGATAGAGATAAACAGAGAGAGAGAGAGAGAGAGAGAGAGAGACAGAGAGAAAGAGAGTCCAAATGCGAGATAGAAATCCCGAAACGTGGGTTGGGAACCTGGGTCACTAACCCACGAACCAGAAAAGTTGCTTAGCTCGACATCCTGTCCTTGAACCGTTCTTAAAACCCTCCAAAGTGGTAGTGGAAGACACGATCGGATCACAGCGAGGATTAGAGAGATCTTAGCCACGTCGAAGTACGGCGAATGTATATATCTCATCGAAAAATCTTTTGTTCGATTTCATTGAACTTCTGGGAATGTTTCTTGGAAGAATGAGAAATGAAATATATATATATATATATATATATATATATATATATATTTTTTTTCTTTTTGTTCAAAATACAAACTATTAAGTATGGCTTTCTAATGGGTCGATTTTTCATAAGTTCTAAAACATCTATCCGATCTTCTAACTCATTTTTCCTATTCCATATCTTTTCATCTGCATATCATTAGTAGGTGGAAGATACGGCTTTGAAAGGACGAGTAAGCGCTTAATTTACAACAGAATAGAAAAATCGAAAGATTTTTTTTACGTGTCAAATGTATTGCCGAAATCTCAAAGCTATTATACAATACGATCATTTAAATTACGTATTAGCGTTAGCATTCGTCGTCCTTGGATTAATGGCGTTCTCTTGTCCGTCCTTAAATAAAAAAAAGAAATAAATAAAATTGAAAGATAATCTCCGGACAACACACACGCGCGCGCGCACAGTATTTTATAATAGTTAATGGATCACCGTCGCATTGCTAATGCTCTATAATAAGATGCGACGGTTCTAATCGCAAAGTGGATTTCGTGTAAACCTGAGGTCACCGATCTCAATGCATATTAATTCGTTATCCATACACTTCGAGTATAGTTTTGTAACTCTCCCTACACGCGAACGAAATGGACACATCGTCGTCACAACTTTCGTGTTAAAAGTTATTCCAAAGCTATTACGGAATGTCGATTGCGTTACCTTATTTTTTTTTTTTTTATATATATCATTATTAACATGTATGTACACTTTTTAACATTTTTATGTATAATTCAATATATAATATATATATATATTTAATATTAATATATATATACATAAAAATGTATATAAATCTATATCAAATATTCATTCTATCGTTTCTATATAATTTTTTGTTATATATATATATATATATATATATATATATATATATATATATATATATATATATATATATATATACATACATAAAAATGTATATAAATGTATATCAAATATTCATTCTATCGTTTCTATTTAATTTTTTGTTATATAAATATTTATATATATATATATATTTATTATCGTTTAAAAATACTTATTTGGCTTTCAATAGGTTCGAATGATGAAGATTCTGATTTATCTGGAGAAAAAATTAAAAATTACAAATTACAGAAAAAAAAAGAAAAAGAAGGTATCCACGAGGAAATCAATAAGTATTCGTTTAAGGTAGATCCTTGTTTTCAACGGTATATAAAATGGAGAGGAAGCATAACAACAAGGACCATCCTCGCAGCCCCTCTCGCGCTGCGTATTCTCATGCTATTAATAACTTTCTGCAGTTTTCTGGTTTCGGTGAAAATTGACTCTGTTTGTTTGTTTGTTTGGACCAATACAAGTTCAAGGGGATTCGTTGACATTCTTTCGAAATGCATTTCTTATTATTCGAAGAGATTCGTTGTTTGCCCCGATCTAAATCCATTACTTTTCTTGATGGAAAGAAAATGGAAGGAGGAAAAAAAAATTAATGAATTAAAAAATGAAGACAAGAAACTTGGATGCGAACGAGAAGAACCGAAAAGAAAATTTCATTTGAGATCGATGAAATTGCAACGATCCCCGATCCTCCTCCCCAATGTTTATCAGTATTTCTGTAAGATCTTATCGAATCTACTACTACGGCGTAATCAAAAAAAAAAAAAAAAAGAAAATAACAAAAAATAAAATTTTTTCAGGGAGAAATAGAAGAAGAAAGTATAAAATGGAATAATATAAACGAAGGATCAAGTTCGATTTATCGAATTCTTAAACAACGAATAGTCCGATGATTACAACAAAAATATCTCATAACATCAAATTCACGATCCACGGTATCCTGAAAATCAGAAAAATGGGGTGGGAGGTGGTGGTGGTGGGGTGGGGGTGGGGGTTATGCACGAACGAGAGAATCCCTCATCTACGATTAAAGCTCGCTCCTTTTTCAACCCTAAGAAAGAATATCACTTTACGAGGTATCCGTTCTAAGACTCAATCGTTTATCCTGTCATTCGGATCGACCTCATCGATTTCTTTTTTTATCTCGTACACTCATCGGCTTTAGATGTTTTCCGACGCACCCTCTTAAAAATATATTTGTCGAACGGGGATCTAATATTCCATTAAAAAAAGAGAGAGAGGAGAGGCTTCTCGTTTGTCTTTTCTTCGAAGAACGAGCACCTCCAGCACCTCCAGCACCTCCAAATCAAACAAGCAAATTCCAAATGGAGTTCTCGCACCCCTTTGGCTTGGCCAAGGAAGCGGGGCTTTGGTGTCGTTGCCACCAATGGTCTTTGCCTCTACGCGATCACGTTCCCGTGGTCAAGGACACGGCAAAGAAGCAATGGCACAGAAAGAAAGAAAGAGAGAGAGAGAGAGAGAGAGAGAGAGAGAGAGAAAGAAGGGTGCGGGTCGAGGGGCTATCGATGGCGTAGGTATATATGGTCGTCCTCTCGCGTTCGGAATACCAGATTCGTGCGTCCAGATTAGTCCTCTCTATATCGCAGGCCTCCTTGTGGTGCCTTTTAAAATTCATCGCGAACGACTAACTACGACCATAGAAGAAGAAGAAGAAGAAGAGGAGGAGGAGGAAGAGGAGGAGGAGGAGGAGGAGGAAGAGACCGATCACTTTCAGTGATTCCTTCGATCAGTGCTGTCAAACCGCGTACTATACCGTCCGATAACCACTCGAAAACTTTTCGAACCGGAACGTTCTAAGGGTTGGTCGATCGATCGGGAGAATCGACAGAACGGAACACCTCGACGTTTCCCGGAAAGAGAGAGAGAGAGAGAGAGAGAGAGAGAGAGAGAGTGACTTTACGAAGTCTTACTCCCGTACGTAACAAAACAAATAAATTCTTGATAATCCGAACGCATTATTAATGTTATTTCGATTCTTTTCTTTTTTCTTGCTTTTTTTTCTGTTTTTATTTATTTATTTATTTTTTTTGTTTTTTTTTTTTTCATAAACGTTTTCGTTTCCGAAATCTAATAAATCGTTATTGTATATACGCAGGTGTTACAAATGTACGTATGTATGACTAACGAACGGTCAGATACTAGTCGGACTAAGTACATAATGTTATCGTATCCCGACAGAGTTTTACTGATTAGATTTTCCACTTGGCAATCGTAATAAGTTCAATACCTTTCTAATGTATCATCGTCTTCTTTTCTTTTTCTTTTTCTTTTTGAAACAATGCATCATTCACAACGATCATTGAACCTTGCATGCTGTTTTCGTCATTCTCTTTATCTTGTCGCGCGCCTTTATCTTCTCTTTCTCTCTCTCTCTCTTCTTTTTCCTTCGATGAATATTTAAAGTTTATTATTAAAACTGTTAGCATTGAGGTAAACGGCGATTTCCATACAAGGAGTCTTGACATTGATAGAACGAAAGAAAAGATGCGACTTGCATTATGCCAGAGGTCTTCCTCGTGCATATGGCCTTGCATTAACGTCGTACAATAGATCGGAAAGAGATTTACTCTTCTTGAAAGCCATCGTGACGAGCAAATGAATTTCGTTCTACTTGAGTCAAAAAAAAAAAAAAAAAAAGAAAAAAAGAAAGAAGAGAGAACACGGAATGATATATACATCCTTGCTCCGCGTGCGAAGTTTTACGAGAGACTTTGTTATATTAAAAAATGTTCTTCGTCGATCATAAGAAAAAAGAAAAGAAAAGTAAAAACAAACAAACAAATGTTAGGTATGATGGATTTAATCTAATCGGATTATCAGCTCGAGTATATAACAATATAAATATTTATGAGTACATCGAATCAAAACAATATTCTAATTGATTATTTTAGTTGTCGCTTAGCACGATGAAATATGATGTATGTATCCGATCATAAATTTCAAGCGTCATCGATCATACCACGCATACAACCGCAAAACGACGAGAGAGAGAGAGAGAGAGAGAGAGAGAGATCCCGATTCGATTCTCGTATCCTAACTAACCGGTCATCGTACTCATCTCATCCGAAGTAGCAATATCAATCAATGTAATTGCCACGGTCGTTTCCCCGTCAAGGTCGAAGAAAAAGGGACACTATCTTTTATATTCCGAATACGTACGATTTGTAATACGTGTTACCATTCACAGTGACTCATATTGGTGAATAAGATCGGCACGTCTTTCGTGATTGCTTATTCATAAACATTGTGAAAAGAAATTAAAGAAACGAATTTATCTCAATTATTTTATAATTTATAGTATATAACATTCGTACGTTATTCGCGTTATGATGTACTGATAGTTTTAATTAACACGTCAACGGATACGACAACTTGCCGCAACCCCTGTCGTTCGATCTTATCGATCCTAGTGATAATTGAAGGAAAAAAGGGACAAAAAAAGCAAAACGATCGATGACTGGCAAAAGAAGTTATATACATATAAAAATATCTCTCGTGGTTTTAGATCGAACTCGATCACCGGTTTCCCATTACCCAGAGATCTTTTCTTTTCTTTTTGTTTTTTTCTCTCTCTCTCTCTCTCTCTCTCTCTCTCTCGTTCGTTTTTCTCGTAGCTCGAAACGAAGACAGGTTTGGCTGGCATCGGGAATGCATGCATGCATGCATGGCATTCACGCTTATAACAAGCTTTTCGCGTGCGCGTGTTGTTTTCAATTCATACATCGCTTCGCTCGGCACGCTGTGTACCGATCAACGTCGACGTCGATGTCGATATCCTCGATCGTCGATAAAAAAAAATTGTTCGAAATGAAGGATATCGATTTCAGGATACGATGCTGATCGGAATCGTCTTATTGCTGATCGGCACTTCCAATGGGGGACCGTTAAACGATGTACCAGCGCGAGAGATCTTACCACCGCCGCTACCACCACCTTGGAAATCTCCAAACTCGACCAAAGACAATTCTGATATCGTAAATGAATTTGGCTTTCAACGTGGCGCGGTCGAGAGCCCACCGAGAACCATCGAATTCGATCGTTTTCAATATCAATCCAACGAAAACGTCGAATTTGGATCCCATAGGATTCCACTTCGCGACGCTGTGGAAGCTTTACCTTCGAGTACAGTCAAACTCCGTAAGGATTCGAAAAATGATGGCTATTCGGCGAGGTTGGTACCGTGAATTATAAATAGAACCTCTTTTCATTGTTTCGTCGGCAATTAAAAAAAAAAAAATAAATAAAAAATAAAAGAAAAACGGTCCTTTTATTTACCATCGCACGCCGCGTATTTCAGAATCGTGGACGAAAGATTACCGCTTAGGGATGCCGTCGAGCATCGAGAGGCACCCTTCTTCGGGGGAGTAGAACACGAATCTATATGGATCGAACCACTGGTACCACCCACTTTAGGTAGAATTCAACGAATTATCGATCCAAAAGTGATCTGTCGTTTTGATTCCCGAGCGGCAGTTAGGATGGAACCGTTCTCGTTATTACCTGGATCTTTGCCGGATCACAAATGTACACACTTGATATATGCTGGAGCTAATTTGGGTAAATAATAGGTGGCAATAATTAAAATACTAACGACAGAGACGTTACTTTTTTTTCCTCTTTCCTTTTAATCAAATTTTGTCCTTTTCTTATAGATTCAGATTTCAAGGTGATACCCTGGAATTACGAATATGACGAAATCAAAGGTAATCGACGCAATACTTCGTAGGAAACAATTTCTGAGTATTCTCTTTAGGCTTCCAAAGTTGATTAATTGTTATACGTTCGATAGGTGGTTATAAGACAGCCGTGGGTCTTCGTACAAGAGATCCGGCATTACGTATTCTCATATCGATCGTGCTTCCCGGCGAAATATTTGAATCCAATAAATTAAACGAGATCGATTACGAAGAAATTTCTCGATCGATACTGAGTTTCATCGAGCGACATGATCTCGACGGTGTCCTGATAGACTGGCAAATGGGAGACGCCCGGCGAACGAACGCTATGACGGATTTGAAGATTTTCTCGAAAATCTTGAAAAAGAATTTAGCCGACGAAGGATTGATCTCGGCTATTGCTCTTCGCGCTGAGGATCCTGCCCATCGAGAGACCATTTCGAATTTCGATATAATTATACTGAAGCCTTGGCGAAACGATTTCGATTCTATAAGGGAGAAATTTGCTCTTCATCCGGCACCACTTAAATCCGTAATTCGTGCTGTTAACAAATGGTTCGAACGTGCTGGCATGGAACAAGCATCGAAAACCATATTGGCCTTGCCAATTTTCGGTGATGGGTACACACTTAAATTTGGAAATTTCACCGACGCTGGTGCTCCAATTTTGGGACCTGGAATTCCTGGTCGATATACCGGAGCACTTAACGGAAGACTCGCTTATTACGAAGTGAGACATATTCGTACACTTTGTTTTTTTTTTTTTTTTTTTTTTTTTTTTAATCATACCTCTTCGCTCTTTTGTGATATCTCATTTATACGCGTTAACGTTTACGGTCAGATATGCGAACGATTGGAGGAAGGTTCATGGATATCCGGGAGAGACGAAGATGGTCCATATGTGAAACGTGGAGATCAATGGATCGGATACGAAGATCCTATATCAATGAAGATAAAAGTAGCATATATTAGATCCAACGGACTTGCTGGTATATCCTTGTGGTCCCTGGATTTGGATGATTTTCAGGTATTTACAATTACGTCGAGTGGAAAATAAATTTGAATGAAAAATTTTCCAAACATATTCATCACGCGTATCGCACGAATTATAACAGGGTATTTGTGGTAACCCATGGCCAATGTTGAATACCGCAACGAATGCACTGGGACTTTACGAAAGTACGTCCATTAAAAAATGTTCCGAAAATGGACTTTCGGCTGATCCGGAGAATTGCTCGGGATTTTATTCTTGCGTTAAAGGTAACGATCAATTAACTCGATAACAAGGCAACAAAACAATCCGACAGTTTCGTTTAATGATATCCTTTCTAAGGTAAAATGTATCACGGTTATTGCGGTCCCAAACGGCTCTTCGATCCTGTACTGGGACGTTGCATCAAGACCGAACCAGAAATTTGTAAACCTGGTTATTCCGATCAAATCGTTTCACACGAAATGGATTTTGCCGTTAATCAGAACGGTCTGAGGATGGAGAATTATATGGAAAACTTGACGCAGAAAGGTCCAAGAATCGTTTGTTACGTCACATCATGGGCAATTTACAGAAAGGCAGACGGAAAGTTTGTACCGGAACGTTTGGATTCTCGTTTATGTACCGACGTTATTTATGCGTTCGCCAGTTTAAATCCGGACACTTTGTTGATACAGACCTTTGATCCTTGGGCCGATATAGAGAATGGTCGGTGTTGTTATCAATTTTTGTTTCCTTTTCATTTTTTTTTTTTTTTTTTACATAAATCGTTATGCAACAAAGTGACATCTTTATATAAAAAGCTTCGACCCTTTTTTAGGTCTGTACGAACGAGTGACGTCGATCAAAGGGACCAGGATCCTTTTGGCCCTTGGTGGTTGGACCGACAGTTCCGGCGACAAATATTCTCGATTGATAAGCAACGGCGTCTCTCGTCGGAAATTCATCTCGGCGACGATAAGTTTCTTAAAGAAACACAACTTCGACGGTTTGTCGATCGAATGGAATTATCCGAAATGTTGGCAGAGCGATTGCAAGAAAGGTCCAGATTCTGACAAACCAAACTTCACGAAGCTCCTTCAGGAATTAAGAAAGGAGTTCGACAACCAAACGCCCAGGCTCACATTGGCGGTAGCTTTGTCAGGGTATAAAGAAGTTATCGATCAGGCTTACGAGGTCGCGGAGATATCAAAATCGGTAGATTTTGCCTCAGTAATGACGTACGATTATCATGGCGCTTGGGAATCGAAAACGGGTCATCTTGCACCTTTATACGAAACGAATAACAACGGCCGTAGATATTATAACGTTGTACGAACAATTTTCACTCATACGATAAATCATTACGACAATTAAAAGTGCCGTTACGTTTATAGTTAAAACATATTTTCAGAACTTTACGATGGAATATCTCGTGCGCCTTGGAGCGGACAAATCAAAATTGTTAATCGGTATACCATTATACGGTCAAGCCTATCATCTCTCTGATTCTCATAAAACTGGACTTGGTGATCCTGCTACGGGGCCTGGTCTACCAGGAGAATTTACGAAACAACCGGGAATGTTGGCATACTACGAAATATGTGACAGAATCAAGAGACACGATTGGACCGTAGGATTAGGTAAAACTTAATCTTCAGGCTTGATCCTCGAATCCTTGTCTTCATTTCCTCGTCCCTTTGCTACTTACATTATTTCAGGACCAAGTGCTTATCATAAAGATCAATGGGTAGGCTACGAAGATCGAAAGAGCGTATTTCAGAAGGGTGAATATATATTAAAAAACGATTATGGCGGAGCCTCGATGTGGACTGTCGATTTGGACGATTTTTTAAATCGTTGCTGCGTCGAGAGTTTCCCGCTTCTGAAAGCTATAAATCGTGCATTAGGTAGGTGATAAAGATGGTTTCTTAAAAATGTATATTTTGTATTGAATAGAAATTAAGCTACCTTATTTATTCGTTCGTAGGTCGTTCTCGTACACCGGCACCGAACGATATTAAAGAAGATTGTCAGCGACCGGAAGAACCTGTAACACCACCGGAACCAACAATGACAACTCACAGCGATGCTGTCGAGGGTGGTCCAGCTTCGACAAAGCCAATGTCAACGTTAACGACTAAAGTTACCACATGGCCAACGTGGACGGAAAGACCAAGTACGACGCAACCCAGTTGGACACAGAAACCTACAATATCATCGAGTCATCATCACCATCATCATCATCATGAGACGTCAACGATAAGCACGTCAACAGTGACATGGTAGAATTCATTAAAATTCAACGAGAATTCTAATAACATATGTCGTAATCGAATCGTTGATCATATTATTTTGTATTATTTTTCGCATTAAGGGCTCCAACTTATTTGCCACCGGCTACTACTGCCTCTGATACAACAGAGAACATTCCGATATCTCCTGTATCCTGCAGTGAGGGCCAATATATCCCTGATCCTGCCGATTGCGGAAGTTATTATCGATGCGTTCTTAAAGAGTTAAAACGAGAACGCTGTGCACCCGGATTACACTGGGACAAATCGCGTAGTATATGCGATTGGCCATCAATTTCGAAATGTCGAGCCGATATCAGTAAGTCTTTCGTTTTCATGATCTTTATCACGGGCGTTAAAACGTTGCGTTAAAAATAACAATACATTGGATACTCGTTAAACGGAAGTTATCAGCGTTTAACTCATCATCATTCAAGGAACACGATCGGTGGCTTTCTAAATTATACCGCAGAACCATTACCATTCATCTTCTTTCTACTTCCATAAAATGACGCAATCTTTCAATGGAACACCCGTAAAATCTCTCCCATCCGTTACCATGCAAGCACAACTCGCAAACCTGTTTGAATTCTGCATGCCGAAGCAAGTAAACATGTTCACTATGTATACATTTTTATACTGGTGTTACAACTATAGCCTCGAGCAAAAAACCTCGTGATGCATCATCCTTAACATTTTCTGACCATATTCAGTATTTCGTTGGGTCTCATATCTTTCGTAGTTTTTGTTTTTTTTTTTTTTTTTTGTTTATTCTATATGTGACCGAGGGAAAAATGAAAATCCATATCGGCTTTGCATGTATCATCTTCATCGTATTCTCGACGAGCATATCGTTACCCTATATAATCTTTAAACATGGTGCTGATCATGAGTCGATGAAGAATTAACAACGACATATATACATATATATATATATATATATAGCTATTGTATCGTTAATTTATTTATACTATTTGTCCAGGTACCACAACAACGTACAGACCAATCTGGAGTTCATCGAAAAAGACGACTATCTCTACAACGCAAAGACCAACGTCAATGATAACATCAGCATGGACTACTTCAAATATACATCGTCCAAACACGACTAAAAGGCCCACCTTCGTAACAACGTCAACGGAAAAACCGAGGAAAGAATGCGAGCACGGTCAATACTACCCCTATCCAAATTCCTGTACAAACTTTTTGGTCTGCGTTAATGGGAATCTGGTGTCACAACAATGCGGCCCAGGATTAAACTGGAACGAGGAAAGAAATATGTGCGATTGGGCATACAAAAAGCCATGCAGCGAGAAACCAATGAAGAACGCATTGCTCGTCGCAAAGGATACAGTTACGAAGGTTGATTGTATACAACGTATTACACGTTGGCCTAAGCTGTTCCTAATACGTTTGATAAATTTAACACAGATCATAACTGATCTATCTAATTCTCATTGCAGAACTGTATATCCGGTAGTTATAGTCACGTACCTGGCGATTGCGGTAGTTATCGGGCTTGTTTGTGGGGCCGCCAAGAAATCTTCCGTTGCGCACCGGGATTGCACTTCAATAAGCATAGTCGTATTTGTGATTGGCCATCGAGAGCTAATTGTCAAGAAGATATTGACGAAAAGGAGGATGTAACTGAGAAGCCCAGCACAAAACCTCCTCCCGTATTTGGATCAACTACTACATCGATCACTGAGAGGCCTACAGTGACTACCACAAAAAAAGCAACGACAACTCAGAGCACAACTCAATCCACGACATTATCTCCCGCTGAAATAGATCCCGATAAGGTCTCACCACTTTCAGGACACTTTAAGGTAACGTTTATAATTCCTTATATCCTCTTATCATTTGTCACAGGTAGATTATATATCGGTATTTATCGATTGTATTTTTTTTTTTTTCTAATATAGGTCGTTTGCTATTTCACGAATTGGGCATGGTATCGTAGAGGCGTAGGACGGTATTTACCCGAGCACATAGATCATACTCTATGTACTCACATTGTTTATGGATTTGCCGTATTGGATTATTCTGATTTGATAATTAAAGCTCATGATTCTTGGGCCGACTATGATAATCGTACGTCCACGAGTATCTCTTACGTAAATATTAGTACGATGAATGCTATTGCTCATAGAGCCAATTGCAATTAATTTTGTTGTTTTCTCTAGGATTCTATGAACGTGTTATAGCTTATAAGAAACGCGGCTTGAAAGTATTATTGGCTTTGGGAGGGTGGAACGATTCGGCTGGCGATAAATATAGTCGTTTGGTAAATAATCCTGCAGCAAGAAAGAAATTTATCGATCATGCTATTAAGTTTATTGAGAAATACGGTTTTGATGGTTTGGATTTGGACTGGGAGTATCCGGTTTGCTGGCAGGTAGGTCAAAATTATATCATCGATATTAAACTCGTATAAATAATTAATATGTAATCAATTATTTAGGTGGATTGCAAGAAAGGACCGGCCTCCGATAAAGAAAGTTTCGCATCATTAGTAAAGGAATTAAGTACAAGCCTGAAACGGAAAGGACTATTATTAACAGCCGCTGTCTCTCCTAGTAAAAAAGTCATCGACAAAGGATACGACGTACCTACCTTAGCAAAATATTTGGATTGGATTGCAGTCATGACGTACGATTATCATGGACAGTGGGATAAGAAGACTGGACACGTTGCTCCGATGTATTCACATCCGGACGACGAATTTTATTATTTCAATGCGAATTACTCGATAAATTACTGGATCGCGAAAGGTGCACCACCTAGAAGTATAGTCATGGGTGAGGATACTCGTTAGGATACATATACGTGCGCATGCGCGTATTAAACGTGAATTTTATAGAATTTTTTCACGTCAAAACTAATTGTTCATTAATTAGGAATGCCATTGTACGGGCAATCTTTCACGATAAACGATCCAAGAGCTGGGGTTGGCTTGAATGTGCCGGCGAGTGCCGGTAATGCTGGTGAATTCACAAGGGCGGCAGGATTTTTAGCTTATTACGAAATTTGTAATCGAATTCGTAATCATGGCTGGACCGTCGTTCAGGATCCTGAGAAAAGAATGGGACCGTATGCTTATAAGGGAAGTCAATGGGTTAGTTTCGATGATGCTGATTCGATACGCAGGAAAGCGCAGTTCGTCAGAAACATGAATCTTGGTGGAGGAATGGTCTGGGCATTGGATCTTGATGATTTTAGAGGACGATGCGAAGAAGGGCCTCATCCGCTGATGCATACGCTACAAGAAGTACTCTCTGAGCCTCCGAATCGTCACGACGAACGTACGTATTTTTATTCCTATTATTTTTATTACAATATTTTCTCATTGTCGTCTTCTTCTTCGTCGTGTTTGTTGTACTTTGACGTTAATACAGCAATCGAGCCACCAGCCGTTGGTAGCGAACTAGAATGGAAGATACCTACCGCTTCGGAGATCACCTCAACCCCAATTTCTACGACATTGATGGATGTTGAAACTAATGCGCCCGTGCATACCACCTCGATAAGACCCGACGATGGAAAAGGATTCAAAGTTGTTTGTTACTTCACTAATTGGGCATGGTATCGGCAAGAAGGTGGAAAATTCCTTCCAGAGGATATAGACGGTGATCTGTGTACGCACATCATTTATGGCTTCGCTGTTCTCGATGGTTCCAGTTTAACGATAAAGACTCACGACAGTTGGGCCGACATTGATAACAGTAAATACATTCTATTCGAATATTGGAGTTTGTGCTTAACCAAACAAACAAACAAACAAAATAATACATATATTTTTTGTTCCTTTTTTATTTCGTAATAATTACTTTTTTTTTTTTTATTATAGAATTTTACGAAAGGGTAGTCGCTTATAAATCGAAAGGTATCAAAGTGTTGCTGGCTATCGGAGGATGGAATGATTCGGCAGGTGACAAATACAGTCGTTTAGTAAATTCACCCAGCGCTAGGCAAAGGTTCACGTCGCATGTTTTAAAATTCCTCGAAAAATACGGTTTCGAGGGACTCGATTTAGATTGGGAATATCCCGTTTGTTGGCAGGTACTATCTCGCGATATAAACGCGATTCAATAAATGATCGTGATCGCTGAACGAGGTGATATTTGCATGCGTTATATTCCCTAGGTCGATTGTAAAAAGGGTCCAAAGTCTGATAAAGAAACCTTCGCACTTTTGGTACAACATTTGAGTGAAGTATTTAAACCGAAGGGTCTACTGTTATCCGCAGCAGTATCGCCAAGTAAACGGGTCATCGATGCTGGCTACGACGTAGTTTCCTTAGCAAAATATTTAGATTGGATATCCGTCATGACGTACGATTATCATGGTCAGTGGGACAAGAAAACCGGACACGTAGCCCCGTTGTATGCACTCCCAAGTGATTGGGAACCTACTTTCAATGCCGTATGTTTTCTACCTTCTATAAACGTCTAACCATTATCGTAAATTTTTATAGAAAACTCAAGGTTTTTTCTTTCTTATAGAACTTTTCAGTTCATTATTGGTTGGAACAGGGTGTGCCTCCGAAAAAATTAGTAATGGGTGCACCTATGTACGGTCAATCCTTCTCTTTGGCAGAAAGGACTCAAAGAGGATTAAATGCACCAACGTACGGTGGTGGAGAAGCAGGCGAAGCTACGAGAGCGAGAGGTTTCTTATCTTATTACGAAGTATGTATGATCCTCTTGTCACGATTGGCATCTCGCAAATATATCATTTTTTATTTTCCATCCTTTCACAGATCTGTGAAAGAACCTTAAAGAAAGGTTGGTCGGTAGTTCAGGACAGTCAGAGACGTATAGGACCCTATGCTTATTACGGGGATCAATGGGTTAGCTTTGACGATTCGAAACAAATCAGGATCAAGGCAGAATTAATAAAAAAACTTGGTCTTGGTGGTGGCATGATTTGGGCATTGGATTTAGACGATTTCAAGAATAGGTGCGGCTGCGAACCCAGTCCCTTGTTAAGGACAATGAACAGAGTTTTGAGAAACTATCCCGAAGGGCCACTCTGTCCAGTAGTATCAGGTTGGTATCTTCTCTCTTGTTTCTTTCTTTTTTTTTTTTCATCTTAAAATATAACAATATTTTTCATTAACGCAGAATCCAATTCCATCGATTTCGATCAATCGACAACGCAAACGCCGATCACTTGGTGGCCGACCGAATCCACATCTACAACTCGGCCAAGCTATTTGCCACCCGGATCGACGACAACGACGACGACATCGACAACGACCACTGGAGAATCAGACACGTCATCCGAAGAAAATGATACCGTTGAAATAATAGCTGGTCCACCTCCGATAGGTATCGGGCCATTAGGCGATTGCGGTGATAAATTGTTTATACCGCACAAGAATGATTGTGCGAAGTATTATCTCTGCAATTTTGGTAAACTATCCGAGCGTTCTTGCCCTAATGGACTTTACTGGAACGACAATCGATGCGACTGGCCGGAAAATAGTAAATGTAAAAAGGGACAAAGACAACGTCAGGTACACGCGTAAACTTATATTAACTCCAATTACCATAAAACTACGAATAACTACATCGTATAATCGATCGACGTATAAACATCGTTTCACTTTCGAATTTCTAACGGTTATATAACCACCTCGCACATATTTGTTCTTTTCTTTTTTTTTTTTTTTATTTTTTCATTCTTTCTTTCAGACGAGCGACGCATTTGTGTCTTTATCCCTTAGCGAGAAGAACTCGAAGAAGATCGTTTGTTACGTAACGAGTTGGTCTCAGAAGAGACAAAACGTGGAAAGATTTATTGCACAGGATTTAGATTTGGATCTCTGCACACATCTCGTCTACGGTTTCGCGATATTGGATGACGAGGATTTAACGATAAAAATGCCGGACTATTGGGACGCGAAGGATGAAAAATTCCTGAGAGATATGATACTGTTTAACGCTCAATCCGCGAATCCTGCCAAGATATCGATAGCCTTGGGAGGTTGGAAGGATTCTCGTGGCGACAAGTATAGCAAAATGGCGAGTGATTCGGTTAACAGAAGGAAATTTGTCGACAGCGTAATTAAATTCTTGAACAGATATAAATTCGACGGTATCAATTTAATCTGGGAATATCCAGTATGTTGGCAGGTAAATCCTACTAACGCGAACGACATGTTGTGATTCGGATTGTACGAAGAATAACGTGGATATGAACGTAAAACTGTATATGCATTACAGGTAAACTGTAGCAGCGGACCTAAGAGCGATAAATTAGCCTACGTCCAGCTTCTTCGAGATCTTAAAACGGCATTGAAACCTCGCCGATTACTATTGTCGGCCGCAGTTTCGTCGAGCAAAAAAGTGATCGATCTTGCTTACCAAGTACCGTTAATATCTGAATATCTCGATTGGATCGACGTTATGTCCTACGACTATCATGGTCATTGGGAAGGTCAAACTGGCCACGTGGCACCTTTGTATCATTGTTCGGCTCACGAGGATCGATATCTGAATGTTGAATCCACTTTGAAATATTGGATTGAACAGGGCGCACCTACGGAAAAACTTATCCTAGGTATACCGGCATACGGACAATCGTTCACTTTGTCCGAAAACGCGTTAACATTGGCCGGAGGAAATTCCGAAATCTTTCCATTGAAAACATCCGGACCTGGACGTGCTGGAAAATTCACGAAAGTCCCGGGATTTCTTTCTTATTACGAAGTAGGTATCATCGCATTGCAAGCTCTATGGTATCATTGTGACTACCGCAGTGATACTAGGTATGGATGAGATAATACTTGCCATTAATCCTATTGGATGGTAACATAGATTTATTTTTGTCGTCGCTACGGTCTACAAAATGCAAGTTTTATATAACGTGATATGTTTTGTTCTTTTTTCTAATTTCTTTTTTTTTTTTCGTATGATCGTAGATATGCGACAACGTGAGAAATGCTAAATGGAACGTAACGAAAGATCCAGAACGTTGCGTTGGCTCGTATGCTACGAAGGATGATCAATGGGTCAGTTACGATGATGTATCGAATGTATACAAAAAGGTAACGACGAAAGGAGACGCCTCGATCTAAATATTAGCGTCGGCACGTTGAAGCGCTTTAATTTGTTTTCTCTTCTTTTTTTTTTTTTCTTACTTTTCTCTTTACAGGCCGATCTCATAAGAGAATTAAATCTCGGCGGGGGATCGATATGGTCGCTCGACCTGGACGATTTTTCGGGAAATTGTGGCTGCGGGAAATATCCTATATTGGGTGCATTAAATCGTGGATTGGTTCAAGGCAAACCACGAATGGAGGATTGTACGTGAAGAAAGAGAATCGTTGGTTGGAGCAAAAACGTTTGTACGATAAACTCGAAATTTTTATGGCGTGCAACGTTAGCAACAGTTTAACATTGGTCTTTGTTTTTAATTTTTTTTTTTCCTTATCCAAATATTGCACGTTATCTTAATGACATGATATTCGACGTTATTAATAGCAAATGAATTGGCAAACTTTTCCAGGGGACACATCACGTATTTCATTCGTTTATTCGTTTGTTCATTAATCGTTCATTAATCGTTCATTCGTTCGTTCGTTCGTTCGTTCGTTCGATGTCCTTATATTTCAATTGTGTCGCTTGAGAAAACTTTGGCATTAAATAAATATTAAACGAATTGTACGTAATATCTTCTTTCAAAAGTATTTCAACGTGGTTATTTGTGATATGTAAAGAATAATTAAAACGTTACGTTACGTTAAGTTCGCTCAATGGTGTGTAAAAAGAAAAGAGAAAAAAAAAAAGAAAAAAAAAACGAAACGAAACGAAACTATTAATTCATTCAAGGCTGCTAGAATAATAATCTGACACATATGTCTATGATTATATATTTTTTCTTTGAAGGAAAATAAAACAAAACAAAAAAAATAACTAAAAAGTGATAAAAAATAAATCTGTATTGATTCGTAAATAGTGAAGTGAATGAATGAATAAAGAGATAAATAATAAATGAACTTATTCATGATGATGCAGTAAACAACTTTTGTATACGTACGATACAAAATATATTTACAATATATATATATATATATATATATATATATATATATATATATATATATTTATTTATTTATTATTTGCGATATCGTAAAAAGCGCGCACATAAAAAAATATTCGTATATTTTGTATTACGTAAACGTTACGCACACACACACGTAATAACTAATTATAAACAGAAATAGGGACAACAAAACTTTAGATATTATAATTTATAGAGAATATGTTGATATAACTTGGCTGAAGTAGGCACAACCAAGAGCGTTGTTGGCTCCCGTATTTGTACTTTTGTCGTCGAAGGACGTTCACCAGCTCACGTTCCGTTCGGTTTAGTACGTGGCTGGATGTTTAAACGAAAGCTAGCTCTGTCAGCGTAGAAAATAAGCCTTCTTAAAACTTATATCTTATTTTCTTTTCTTTCTCTCTCTTTGTTTTCTAATCGTATTGACCGAATTATCGTAACTCTTTGACGATTGAAATGACGGAGGAAAATCAAGGTAAGTTAAATCGATTCAATTTTTGTTCTCTCTCTCTCTCTCTCTCTCTCATTCGTTCTAACAAGATTGACGCGTTAAGAGGAATTATTATAATTATTTTTAACTTCCCGATCGTATCTTCTCTTTTATATTACCTCCTCTCATACTCGTTACTAATTCTGAAATTTGTAAACCATCGCACGCGCACTCTTATTGGTTTAGAAAACAAAACAAAAAAAGATTACCTCGCAAGTAAAGCGAGCGTGTGTGTATATAACGCGTGTAATATAAAATGTCTTTTTTTGTTTGTTTTTCTGTTCATATTCGTACGATACTTTCCTTCGAACGTTTGACTCGCGACGGAAATCATTAAAAATATCGTCTTCGATAATAATTCGATTCTTTATTCATAACTTCTCGATGCCGATCGATTAACATTGGTTAGAATAAAAGTAGTAGTATCACGGTACGAAGGTGAAGGTTTAAAAAAGAAAAAAGTGACAAATTTATATAGAAAGAACGATAAAAGTCGCATATCGATATCCTATCGAGTTATGTATATCCTGCTTCGTCAAATAATCACACGACATTTCCTCGTTTAATAGTACGATAAGATAAGACGTTTTCTCGTATGGAGATTTCATTGAAAACGAAAAATCTTTACAGTTGTGATTGATTTATCGTGGAATTAGTACACGGTACGTATTTGCCCGCGTTAAATGTAAATTGAAATCGTCATATCGTAAGTAAAATTTGTAATACCATTGTTATCGGCTTAATTCTGCATTCGTTTTCCATAAAAATTTATAAAGAGAAGAAATTTTTACTCGTATATACGCGTATATATGCGTATATATGCATGTATACAAGCGCATAAATGATCTAACCTTAAAAGTAGACACCTGTGTGCCGTGTGTTTCGACTGTTTCGACTGTTTCGATTAATTTTTGACAGTAGCGCCGCGTATAATGTTTTGAGAACATTAACCTTTCCCTCTTAGCTTTTTTGTTTAACCCGGCATTTTTAGCTTTTCCTATTTTCTAAAACATGCTATCAGGTAGCTTTTGAATAATATTAATATTATTATTATTACTATTATTATTTTATTATTATTATTATTATTATTATTATTATTATTATTATTATTATTATTATTATAATCATTGTTATAATCATTGTTATCATTATTATTATTATCGTTGAGAGAGTATTATATTTTAGGAATGGAATTATTTATTATTATCCAATGAATTTGATTTGTCGAGTAAAATTTAATTTATGATTTTATATAATCGATTATAGAATCTGACGTTTCTGCGCTATGCATCGATGTGTCGAAAGCCACGCCAGTTAGCGGTGAATCGAAAAAAATTGTAAGTTAAAATCTTCATTAATACTTGAACTGTGATTTTTAATATTTACAATATATATTTATATATATATATATTTATATTTAAGCGTGCAAAATTTTTTATTATTTTTTTTATTTTATATATTCTCGTGAATTTCGTCCTAATAGATTGTTCATATTCTCAATATTTTTTGAATGATGAGATATTTAACTGAATTATTACCTATATTAAAATATTAATTTATCATTGTCTTTGCTCGCTCGCTGCTTTGAAAATTCTTTATAACTTTTCCTATGAACATCCTGCGTTATTGACGTATTTTAACATCTTATAAGAGATATAGTAGGCATTTTTAATTTTTTACAATTGAAGCTTCAATTTTTAAATATATATATCTGCACGAAAAATACTCTGATAATTCCTCTATGTCATTTACTATATTTTATAATCTAGAAATGTCATATCGTTAACCTTTCATGGGTTATATAAATATGTGTTAGATAAATATAAACAGTAACAAGTTTGCTGTTTCATTTACATACACTATTACGATACGATAATTATCTTTTCTGATTTTTCTTCATTAGATACCATAATCAGTCTGTTGACCTTTTTCACTGATAATTTAGATTCATTCTTTTCCTAATGATACCTTCAAAATCAAACGCTTTATATAATCGTATTCATTCGTTTTGCTTTTATAAAACTGGAATAAATGTTACTGTAATATTTCATATATATATATATATATATGCATCATTGCTTCTCTTTATCTCCTTTGAACCTTGGCATTTCAGTATTAAATTGTAATATTAGGAATAATTAAAACAGTATTGTTATATATATATAATATGTACTGCTCTCTCGTGAAAGCTTTCATTCATTCAATAGTAATCTGAAAATATCCCATCATTCGCGTTCAGAACTCACGCCTATTACATTTATAAGAATATCAAGAATAAAATCTGTATGATATTCGTAAATAGGTTCATCTGTTCTAACCTTAAAGGATCGTTATAATCGATCGGTAACGTCTATCTGAATATAAGTGATATCATTCATGATATCATTGAAAAGTCTCCTTTCTTATGTAACGTAATAATTTATATTAAAAAGTGCGAAATCGAAACGCATAAATCGTTAGTAATGTGATTAACGAAATCACATTCTCTATTCATATCTTCACGTTAAAATATAAACCCAATTAAATCCAAACAATTTTAATTATTTACTTGATAAACATTTGTTTTGTAAGAAATTTTTTATAACAATTTGTTTGAGTTCATTGGTGGAAAATATGTTTTATACGAAGCCTAGTATACGTTTCTTGTCATTGTAATTTTATTTATAATTGTTTGATGTGATTTAATAAAATAATTCAATATTAATAGATTGGAAGGGTGGGTATAAAAGAAAGGAATTAATTAACGCCAATTGAATTATAATGATGATAATACATGATTGGCTATCTGACTAGTTTCCAGGTATTTCTACGATGTGTGGTATTTTAAAGTTTTGTTCCAACATACCGTCCCTGGCTTATCTATTTTCTCTCACTGATTGGTCTTCAAGGGTTCAACATATTGCTCTACATATTGCTTGTGATACTTATTTATTCCAGCGGTATGGTTATTGGTTTCTCATATCATCATAGTTTTATAAGCAGAAGGATCGGTGAAGGTTTTTTAACCACAAATATTTGCCACCCCTTTAAAGAGTAAATTGCATAATCTTTGTCAGACAATTTTTTTTTTCAATTTCAATTGTACTATAATTTTATAATCGCCATAATAATATCGAAATTGTTTTGTTAATATGTGTATATATGCATGTCCTATATGAAATCATAAAAATAATTCATAATAACCTTCAAATTAATTAGTAATTATATATGATATATATATGTAATATATTTGTAATATATAATTACTAATGCATTCCTCATAACCTTTTATTTGTTTTGGTTTCTTTTTTTTTGTGGGGTTCATATCTTAAGATTGTAATTTTGTAAAGAAATGTCGCTAATAATATTGTAGTATAATATTGCTAACAAAAAGAAAGCTTTTTGATTCACCAGTCCTTTCGTATTATTTTTAAAAAGAATATACAGAGAGGGAAATTTAAATGGGAATACCTGAATATGTTTGTTATCCATGAATTCATGTAACAAATGATTAATATCTTTAAAAATATATTTTCATATATTCATAAGTAACGAAAATATTTAAGTATTCTCAATGCAAAATCCCTTAGTAAAATGTTTAATGAAATATTTTTGCTATTACACTACAGTTTCCGTTTACTTTCTTTCCTTATTATATTTTTATGTATGATTCTTATGAGAAATATTCTTATTTGATTTTATATTAAAATAAAAATGATTTTAGGTTGTCCTTAAAATGGAAAATAAACATCTAATGCGTTTGGTAATTAATAAATCATAATAAATCTTAATTATTACTTTTAGAAAGAAGATGAAATTGATCCTGGATCAGGTAGATGGACCACTTTATTGGTCTTGGCAGGAGCTACGTGTTGTCTGGGTTCCGCACTACCAGCAGGATACAACTTAGGTGTATTAAACAATCCTGCAGAGGTCAGTATTATATAATTATTATTTATTCTGATAAACTAATTATTATCTTTGTATTTTAGATAATCCAGAACTTTTGCAATCAAAGTATTATCGAAAGATATGACGTACAATTGACTCACAATGAGGTAATGATACTATGGGCTACCATAGTATCAATATTTTTAATTGGCGGAGTGACTGGATCTTTGGTAGCAAGTTGGTTAGCGGATAGATTCGGAAGAAAGGGAGCATTGATGATTGGAAATATCTTTGGAATCTTAGGTGCTATACTTTTTCTCCTTGTGCCAGCATTAAATTCTATTGAATTGTTGCTTGCAGGCAGACTGATCGTTGGTAAGGATAATTTTCACGCGATATCTAGAAGTACTTAATAGTCCAATAAAATATATTTTTTTACATTAGGTCTGTCAGGAGGATTAGCTACAAGTTTATTACCAATGTATATGACAGAAATAGCACCTCTTAGATTAAGAGGTGCCGTTGGAGTACTATGTCAATTGGGCATCACATGTGGTGTCTTTCTCGGACAAATCGCAGGACTTGATACAATGTTAGGTACCGAAGAAAATTGGCATATCATGTTGGCAGGGTTTTCACTTTTATGTGCAATTGCGCTCTTTCTTACCTTCGCACTGCCAGAAAGTCCAAAATATTTATATATAATTAAGGAACAGCAAAGTAAAGCCCTTAAAGGTCAGTAATTTAATTGGTGATAACAATAAGATAAACAAAAAAAAAAAGAGGGAACAGTTATAAATTAGTAATATAAAAAATTATATTTCAGAGTTAAGTCGTCTACGTAATATGGATATTATGTTATTAGAAAACGAAGTTGCTGGTTTACAACACGAATTCGTGACCAAATCGTCGACAGACAATTGGACGATAGGTCGTATATTAAAAGATTCTACCGTTAGATTACCTTTACTCCTAGTATGCTCTCTTCAATTTGGCCAACAACTAACTGGTATAAGTGCAGTATTTTACTACTCGAGTTCGATATTTAAAGATGCAGGATTAGGAAGTACCGGATCACAGTATGCTACACTTGGAACCGGCTTTGCTAATATCGCCATGGCTGTGATATCTGTTCCTGTTATGTCGTTATTCCATAGACGAATCGTTTTGTTAAGTAGTTGTTATTTATGTATCGGATGTCTCATCGTTTTATGTACTTCCATAGCTTTAATCGTAAGTTTGTCATGAAACTTATTTACACCTTTGCGAAAAGAAAAGTGGTTTTCTATTATCATTATTTACTCGATTGTTACAGCATACAGTTTCATTTATGCCATGGGTCTGCATAGTGGCAGTAATTGTTTATGTCATCTTTTATGGTATTGGCCTTGGCCCGATTCCTTATTTTATTGGGTCGGAATTGTTCGATGTTGGGCCAAGACCCGTTGCAATGGCTCTCGGAAGTGTTTGCAATTGGGGTGGTAATTTCATCGTTGGAATGTTATTTCCAACGATGCTAGAATTAATCGGCCCTTACACCTTTCTTATCTTTACAGGATGCATTATACTTCTGGCACAATTTGTTGGGTACATAGATAAAAATTATTTTGGTCTTTTACAATATTTTCCCATTTTAACGTATGTAAACATTTAATTCTTACTTGGATACGATATTAATTAAGTTTATTTTTGATCGCTTTTAGATTCTATTTGCCAGAGACACGAGGTAAAAGTACTATGGACGTTGCAGCGTCCATTACGCAAGGATTGAAATCAAGACCAAATGCAAAGCCCAAGACTTAGATAACTAAATTTCTAAAGGATATTTGAACGTGACGATCAACGAAAAAAAAAAAAGAATAAATAAATAAAATGATCAACGTTATAAATGCTTTACCCCGTGAGTAATGACGTTACGGGTAAAGTTAAACGTTACAAAGAGCATAGTCGTGAAATCATTGAAATCATGATTTGCCTATGCGTTATATCATTTTAAAGGAACATTCGTTTTATTTACGAATAATGTTGTAATATTTGACGAAAGAGAATTAATTTATTTTAATCGTTGTATATATTTACATAAACGTGTAACCAGTCTACATTCTGCATTGTATCATCGAATACAATGTATTATTATTTTTATAAATTTAATACTCTTTACGTTCTTATATCGTCATACAATTGATCCAATTTCTTATAGAATACTAAACATAAAACTGTGTGCGGCGCTATTCTCATCCACGTTGGGAAGGTTCCTTTGTATAAGCCGTACAAACCTTCCGTTCGCATTATTTTAACCAAAGCGTCATACAGCCCATTGTAGAGCTCGCCTTTACCGCCTTTCGTTGCTCCTGTGAAATACATGAATGATCAACCATAACGGGTAAATAGGACGAAGGAGCATACGTTTATGCGCATACTTTGATTGTACAATCTTGTTGCCAATACGTCAAAAGGTTGCATGGTGATGGCCACGCACGATCCACCGATTAACGAAGAAACGAAAGTTAAAGTTATCGGGTAGTCTGTAAGTATCTGAAAACGCACAAAAAGAAAAGTAATCGTCATTGTACATGACACGACTTCACTGTCTACGGATCGAACGTTTAATAATACACTTACATCCCAAGAACGTAACAAATCCGAGACCAAACCGAACGTAGTCAACTGCGTGGACGATCCAATAAATAATCTAGGTATATTGGCGTACCAGCCGCGATATAGCGCGGCCATGCCACCTTGTTTCCAAAGTTTTATAAATGCCGACAACGTTCCCGTATGGCCGTGCTGATAACCAACGGCAATAGATTGCGCGGATTGAGCTTGAATTTGTGTCTTGACCTGACATCGAGATTTTGATTGATTAGAATATATTCTTAGATGATTCGTCTGTATGAACGTGCGACGATTTCGTGACGGAATAAAAAGAAGAATATAAATATTTTCAATTGGTAGCAATTGTGATCACAAAATGATTATTATTTTTTATTTGCTGATCATCGTGTCAACTAACTTTAATGCGATAAGCGTAGAAATATAGGAGCTGAATTTTGCACATATTTCCAATATATTACCAAGTAAAATGGACTACCGAGAACGCCCCCCAAGCAACCAGACAATCCTGTGATGAGCACAGTTTTCAGGATATCCGTATTTCCTTTACTGTCCAGTATTAAACCATACTTTGTTGCTGTGTTATAAATACCCAATCGTATACCGTTGAGAACGACCTGAAAATATAACGCTGGTGCAATACCAGATTGTAAAGCTAAAATTCCTTCGTGTTTGGCTATTAGATAGGCAGCGTGAAACGTATTTTTGTATATCTTTTTGTAAGCTCCCCTAGCTTCGAGTTCTCCTTGGAGCTGCAATCGTATCTTAATTACATCCGCCGGATTTGTAAACAATCCAGCACCCGCAGCCGAAATTGCTCCTATTACAAATTCCGCTCCGAGTCTGGAAGAAAAAAAAAAGACATACGAACGAACAGATAATAACTGAGAATATATGAAGATAACAAAAAGAAAAAAGAGAGGAGGATTAAAACTATTCGTTACGATTGCAAAGACGGGTCAAAAGTTAAAATTCGAACGATCGAGAACCCGCGCTTTTACAGCGACCAATGAAAGGATAGCCGGCCTCTCTACTTAATCCATTCCGATTGGTCGAAGGGCAGGCTCGATATCGAATTCGTAATACAACCAACGAAATCGAATCGAAAATGTAATCACAGTTTGTTATTGCATAACCGGCGTATGTACGTGTTTTAGATCGAATAGCAAAGCCACGAGTGTCATACTCTCGCAGTTTCTAGTCTTGCCAAACGCGAAGTAGTATATTTTTGTAAATCGCTCACGGTTTCTTCGTTTCGATACTTGTTGACACAGTGAAGTTTTCAGCGGTAGCCATGTTGAAGAATAAAAAGTTAAAAGTTCACTTGGTTAGATGTGGATAGATAGTGTAAGAGTCAAACGCACGCGCTCAGAAAGGAAACTAAAGCGGAGAGAGACTAAAAGAAGAGATATTTAGATGACGAACTTAACACGGTCTATGATGCCACTTATTGCGGCAGTCACCAAACTCTGCTACTATCGCGCAGCGCTTTGTATTTGCGTCATTCTCATACTAGATATTGATTACTATTTACTTAGGCAATCATTAAGAACTAATTTATTTTTATATCTGTCCACATTTGATGTATGTACGTTTGTTTATTACGTGAAGTATTCCATGCATCAATTATCTATATTATTACTTTGTATAATTCCTTTGAAATTATCATATCTTTGATTTTTTTAGTTATCGTTTAATTACGAAGATCGAAAGATCTAGATGAGATAATTCAGTTGAGTTGAGCAATCAAACGATATAGAAATTTAGAAAATCTTACAATTTCATAGTCACAGATATATATATATATATATGTATATATATAAAGTGTGCGGTTAACTATACATTCCAACATATTTTATCTTTATCTAATCTGAAAATTTGTTTTACCGTTTAGCTACGGACGAATATGTAATAGCACTCCTCGTTTGTTTATCTATAAAAGTGATAAAATTCTTTTCTGTGTTTGAACAACTATTAGCCATTTAAATAAAACTATTTTTTTATTTTATTTCAATATTAAATTTATATATATATATATATATATATATATATATATATAAATACTTAATAATAAATACATAATATTTCATTAAAATAAATCAAAACTTTCATACAATATTTACATAAAAAAAAAAATTATGCTTTTAATATATATATATATATATATATATAATATATTATGCCATAATTTTCGTAATTAAAAGGTTAAACGTTTCTTATATCTCCATTAATATTTCATCTATTTCGCCACATCGATTATATCGATCATCATTTGCACTTGATCGATATATCGAAGAAAATTCAAAAAACCATAACATTCTGGCGATTTAAAGGATATATACGATTAAAAGAAACAATAATAAATGAAAAGAATTCACATGTACTTTGCGAAGATATGTATTTTTCTTGATATTCTATGGGAATTGTTTAAAAAATATATATATATATATATACACGTCTTTCGACACGGTCAACGCTCGGAATATAAATCTCGCAGACATCATCTTAACCTCGATCGATAAAAAACATCTTTTTATTTTTATTTATTATTTTATTTTATTTTATTTTTTTATTCATTTCGGAATAATTTAAAATGTAAATAGTGAAGATGGATCGATCGATCGATTGATCAATCAAAATCATTCCTCGATCGATTGATTCATTGTCTAAGGTCAATGACGTGATATTTATTACATTCGTATATTAAATCATATTCGGAAAGTAACAATTCGAATTTTTATTTGTCTTCTTCTACAATTATTTTATGATATGCTATATTTATATATATATATATATATATATATATATATATATATATATATATATATATATATATTGATTACAATTTTAATACTTAAGACGAATAATGTGTGTGACAGATTATACATAACAGGATTAAAACGATACAAAAGCTCGTTTAAAACTAACATCTAATTTAGTTGCAACTTAAAAAACAAAAAAAAAAAGAAATAAAAACGACGAACCGATTTGTCACGGTTTAATATCGATAAAAATTACATGTATATAATTACATGTAGGATTCATGTATATATTATACTTCGCGCCCTTTGAAACTGTTTTATTATTTTTTTTTTATTTTCTTTTTTTTGTGAAATGCACTGCTTCCGACGAAAAAAAAATAATATAGGTTGGAAGGGCGAGTAAATATATACTTTGGCGAGGCATAACGCAAATATACGATTCAAATATACGTTGGAAAAAAATATTCGTGTAAAGCGGGAGATAAAATATACTTCTTTTCGTTTTTTTTTTTTTCTAACAATATAAAATAAAGGGCTCTTGCATATCGTGTAAATGACGAAAAAAAAATTAATGGTCTACAGATCGTTTATGCATTATCTTTGGCCTATAAGTTTTCTCGTATAAATCTAAGAAAACTGTTACGCCTGTGTGAGATTAAAAAAGCGCTGCGTTTCTTTATATGTATACTTACATATGCATATATATTTATGTATTTATGTATTTATGTACTTATGTATTTATATATATGTATTGTATATACGTACGTAGGTATACGTAAAATAAGGGTATCTGCATTTCAAATTTGCGATACCCGTAAAATAATACATAGCTCGCGCTATGTGTGTGTGTGTGTGTGTGTGTGTGTGTGTGTGTGTGTGTGTGTGTGTGTGTGTGTGTGTGTGTGTATGTTCATTCTTTGTTTCATGATAAAAATTTAAAGTTTTTTGTTCGCTTCTCAGTTCACGCGTGAGACATTGTCTCTTTACGCTTTCACAGTTTTTATGTATTTATTTATGAATGTACAGTAGGATTGTGTAAAAATGCCCTAGTATTTCTCACGATTCATGCGCCTGTGTGTGTGTGTGTGTGTTTATATGAAAATATAACAAGAGGGGCGGGGGGTGAATCGCTTAACGCTAAAGACATTAAACATCTTTCTTAATTTCAATTTGATGACAGATAAAAGTTGATATACAAAAGGAGAACGACACTATAGTATCAAAATAAAAAATTATCTTTCGTAAAGTTCACCTTTTCGTGCTACATTTGTATATTAAATTCTTGCAGGAATGAAAGAATTTTCGCTATCTTCCCAAAAGAAGAAAGATGTTTTAGATAGAAACGTTATCATCCTTTTCTATATTATTATATGCAACAAAGTTCTTTAAAGCGCATGTGTGTGTGTATATATATATGTATATGTATATATGTACGTATATATATATATATTATATATAACAGACCTGCCCAATCGTAAATTTTTGGAAGCACCATACCCCTCGCTTACGTTCGAACTTTACATCAAACCATTATTATTATTATTGTTATTGTTGTTATCGTTATTATTATTATTGTAATAATTATTAATTTTTTTTTTGTCACTTTTTCTTTTTCCTCGTTTACTTCAAATATCTTTCTAAGTACTTTCGCATTATCACTTGTCACTTATTATTATTATTATTATTATTATTATTATTATTATTATTATTATTATTATTATTATCATTTAAAGGAATGCTAATATATAAGGCATATTTTTATCAACATTCTCTGAAACATTTTTGCATAAAATGTAAAAGAGGAGGTTCGGATAAAACGTTCTTTCAAATATTGTCAACGTATCTCGTCGTAAATAAATTTAGATCCTATTTTAATTCGGCAACCACGTAACGCCACCGTTTGGCCAGTGAATTATTAGAATAATTTACCGTTCCTACCTTGGCAAGAAACGATTTAGAATTCTCGAATGATTATAGTCTTTATTATTATTGCTGCGCCGACTATTATCAAGAAAATTATTTTCCATTACCAAGAGAATATACATTTATGATCATATTACGTTAATAAAACGACGAATATCGAAAGAACGTTGACACCATATACATATACATATACATATACATATACATATACATATACATATATATATATACATATAATATATAATATATTCATAAAAAAAACATAGTGCTAAAACCCTATGTAGGAATTTACTAGGAACTCCTCAGTAGTTAAATATCATTAAATAGGATTGAACTCACGAAAAAGTGCCTAGTAAGAAGAGGACCAATTGTCGCGAGTCTTGATAATAATTATCGACTGAGCAGACCTTCCTTTATTACAGATTTCGCATAGATTGTTTATATGTCTCTCCTTCTCTCTCTTTCTATGAGTCCGAGAGTTGAATGTTTGTTTGTTCCGTGTACGTACGTTGTGTACAACATATGTGCGCACGTGTGATAGATACATTATGAATATATATATATATATAAATATATATATATATATATATATTTATATATGATATATGTATATATATATATATATATATATATATATATATATATATATATCATCGATTACCGTTAGGTACATTCGCCGAAATTCTTTGATGTACATCGTCCGAAGAAGTAATAGTAGGAAAAAAATTAGTCAGTTGATACGATGATAGTCATTCATCAATGATGGGGAAGCAAGGCAGCCAGCTGCCTTATAGAATGTGTCGCGTAAACGCCTCCCTCCCTCCCTCTCTCTCTCTCTCTTTTTCTCTCTTATCTCTCCCTCCCTCTCTCTCTTTCTCTCCCTCTCTTTCCCCCCTCTCTCTCTCTCTCTCTGCGTCTCTGTCGTGTCATTACCGATTGTAGAGCAGTTAGGATCTTGCTGCATTATAAAATGGTCGTTATCACGTGCGTAGAACTTTCCCTTTCCTTCTGAATCGATCTTCCAAATATCCTGGGATCTGAAAATAGTTTTACATTGGGGATTACAGGGCGTCATGTAGGTGGTGGTGGTGGTGTGAGGGGGGGTGTGGTTGGGTGAGTGGATAAATAAAGAGACATGGACCATCAATGGCTCCAACGTACGAACGTGTGTGAGAGAGTAAAAAAAAAAAAAAGAAGGCCCACGTTTTGTATCACTTTATTGTTATCAACGGTATTATCGTCATAAACCTAATCTTTGTTCTTTATCCGTACTAGCTGTATAATGGCCAGCTAGTGTATTAATCGTAGACATAAAGATCATCCAATGATCTCGGTTTTTTTCGTAAAACTTTCTGATAATAAATATGGAAAAAAAAAAAGACAAAAAAAATATATTTCTCCCTTCGGCATCACTGACGTCGTCGTCGTAGAAATTATCGGAGCGACATGCATCGTGCATATTTGAAGAAAAAGTAAAAAAGAAAAGAGAAAACAAGAAAGGAATCCCCTTTCGTATATTACATCGGCGAATACAATTATATCATCTCGCATTGTAAAAGGAGGAGGAGGAGGAGGAGACTAGCTGCTCCGTTTCGTCATGTCAAAAGCTTTTTTTTTTTTGTCAAGGCATTCGTATACGAAGCAAAAGCGCTCTATCTGCCATTTGTCTAAATGTAAAAACTTTATTATCGTTAGGTCGATACAGATAGAAACGTTCTATGAAACTTTCTAAATACGTTCTTTTGCTACACTCTCTTGCTAAAAGTGCGATGCTCGATGATCGAAGATTGAGTGTTATGATAATAATATCAGAGCTGGCGATAGATAACGCTATAAAAGAGAAATTATGAAACTGCACCAAATAATTCGACATACGTTTGTAATGGATGCGTATCATCGGGGGAGGTGAGGGGTGGGGGTGGTGGTGGTGGTGGTGTTGGTGCAGCGCTTGGGTAAAGTTTGTATGTTGGAGCGTGGTGAGGGGGTGATGGTTGAAAATAGGGGGGTGGGGTGGTCTCAATGGTCAACTGCTTGTTTGATAAAATAATCATTGTCTTTGGATATATTTTACATTAGTGTACAGTACAATCGTAAAGTATGTACGATCACAATAAAACGCTTAAGCCCTAAATATTACGCCATTTAAAATTGAATAAAATGCATGCGGCGAAAGTGATTTTAGTTCTTTAAAAAGCCATTCGAATATCGAATATCAGAGGGTAATCGGGCTTATAAATTGAAAAGACCAAAAAAAAGAGAGATAAAGGGGTGTTCGGGGGTGAGGGGTGGGGGAGAGTAATAACGTGGACGATCTCCAGCGTAGTGTATTTTTCCGAACGGAAACTGATAAATCGTTCTGTAATCGCTACCGCTAAACAACAGGCAGGCAGGCACTCTGGGAATATTAAAACATAAGCCATATAAAGGGAGATGTATATATATATACATAGATAAATATAAAGGTATTTTTATTGGCGCAGTATCCAAAAAGAAAAAAATGAAAACAAAAAAAAAAGAGAGACAGCGAACAGATATTGTAACTTAGATTTGTTCGACAATCACGATGATCAAAGCAACCGGCATTTTCATTTTCAACTCTCTCAATCTTTCGCTCTCTCTCTCTCTCTCTCTCTCTCTCTCTCTCTCTCTCTCTCTCTCTCTCTCTCTCTCTCTCTCTCTCCCTCTCTCTCTCTCTCAATTACAAACACACAAACAACATTCGTTACAATTTTATTATAATCGGATCTACCTTTGGTTTTGGTCGATGAGTATCCACCGCATCGATTGGTAGTCGTATGTGTTCCACTTTACAACCATATGCAACGGGTGTCAGTTTAATGATGGTATGCAATGGTACCTGGAGGTACGGTAACTCCTCTGTAATCAATGGAAGAACTCCGTTATCTCCTCGACATTTGAAAAAAGAAAATGTTCAGGCTATTCCTAATCAAAATTTTGCGAAACACTTGCTTATGTACGACAGTTCTTCTGTAATCAATGGAAGAATTCCATTATCGGTTCAACTTTTGCAAAAAAAAAAAAAGAACAGTTCAGGGTCTTTCGTATCAAAATTTTCGAAACATTTGCTTAGGTACGGTAATTCCTCTGTAATCAATGGAAGAAACTCCGTTATCGGTTCGACTTTCGAAAAAAAAAAGAACAGGTTTTTTTTTACATAAAAATTTGCAAATCCACTTAGTTATGTACATAAACAAATACTTATAGATATTTATTTATCGGCGTAAAGTCACGACGTGTTACGAAAGGCACTTCTCACGTACACAGTAGAATAAGATTGACCGGATTATTCACTAATATGAATTTCTTTTTTTACCACACTCGTCGAGGATCAAAAGTCAAAGAACAAAATATTATCAAACGAATAGAAATTTTTCCACGCCTAAAAATATATTACGCGGTGTAGATTATACGATTACGTGTTCTTGAATAAAGCAAATGCAAGAAATAGAACGCGAACATTTCGCTCGCTCTTGGATTTCGTCGCACGAGGTGCGCGTGAATTGCGATCGTCTTAGAAGCATTAGAGAATGAGAGTAAAGGGAAAGAAAGGAGGAGGAGGAGGAGGAGGAGGAGGAGGAGGAGGAGGAGGAGGATCGAGCGAAGGAAAAATAAATAAAACGGAAAAATATAAAAAAGAAAAAAGAAGAAGAAGAAGAATCGTACCTGAAGTCTTATCCAAAAAATAAGCGAGCAGACAACGTATTACCGCTTGATGGCTGACGACCAAAACATTGCCCTGCCTTTCCAATTCCATTATCACGGGTTCCAACCGTGCCACCAAATCCTCGTAGCTCTCTCCTCGTGGATAACGATACGGGAATTTATTCTGGTCCCTTGCAGCAAAATCCGTTGGATACTTCTCGGCGATCTCAGCGTAGGTCATCTCTTCGCAAATTCCCTGATTGGGTAGATAGAGAGAGAGAACGGGAAAAGAAAACAAAAAAAAAAAGAAAAAGGAATGATATTACGAATGGCAAAAATATATGAGAGCGACCGTTTTCGCATCACAATCGCTAAGAAAATGGTTTAGAGAATAGTACGGAATCGTCAGTGCGATACCAAATGATTATACGTCCTGAACATACGGCATCGATCTCATTGAGAGCCTTCCATCTTTCCTGTGGCGCTTCCACGTCCCCTGCCGTCTGTATCGTCCTTTTCAACCAGCTCGTCCATACCCTTAGACCCTGCAGGGCAAAAAGATCGAGATCGTATATTTAGGCGACGAGTCGTCTCCATCGAGGTTAAAAGTTAGAAAAGGAAATGTCACGGATACGAGTCGATGTTGTGACGACTTTCGATACTCCCCGCCCTCCCCTACCCCCGTTTGATCTGCTCTGCTCGATCATTTCTCCGGACTCCAGTGAGGCCTAGCAAATTTTTCTTTATTTCAGACTTCCTCGTGAGAGAAAAAAAAATTACTTTAATATACGAGTTTCCAAGCAATCTCCACCCATTTTTGTAATGATTTTTTTGATCGGATAAGGAAAAAAAAAAGAACAGAAATAGAAAAGAGAAAAAAATAAAAAGAATGCTTGGGTGTGGCATAACTCGACGATCGAAGCTTCGCTCGGAGTTACTCTAACGCATAATGAATTGAATGTTGAAATAACATAAACCTGAATATCCTGACTGGTAATGAAGGTAGCTAATGCCCTGGCGTACTCCCAACCTCTTTCACTAAGATCCGAGTCACCTCCTATTCTACCTTCCAGATTCATCATACTCTCGCCATGCCTGGTTAGATATATCGTACGAGGTACAATGTGAATGTTCATCAAATAGTAGACGATCCTGCTCTGTATGTGTCCCTCGTGCTTGTGTACTATAACTTTTTCGCCGGTGTTATAGATTTTCATAAAGGACAGATCAGTCTCATAATCCTCGTCCAGCGGCTCATATCTTTCCCTATAGTGTTCGATCCGCAACATAAAATCGGCCAATACCTCTTCCTTGTTCATATTCGCATAATCTGGACTGCTGACTTTGACCTAACGAATAGAGACACGTATGAGAGGTTAAAAAAAGAAAAAGAGGAAAAAAAGTTCAACCGATTAGAAATGTTATTTTGGTATTGGAAAAAAAGTTATCTTATCTTTGAGCTCTTTTTACGACCTATAATATGGTCTCCTTTTATTATTATTATTATATGTACTTATTTTTCTTAGCACTAATTGTAAAATAATCTATTTGTTACAAGTGGCATATATCAATACGTATCATATTCATAACCACATATATGTATATATGTATATATATATATATATATATGTATGTATGTATGTATGTACTATATGTATACGTGTATCAGTTTTAACAAATCAACAGAGAAAAAAGTTTTACCTCCATGATATTTTGCTCGACTATTTCAGGATCGTTACAAACGGATTCGACGAAGAATAACTTGTAATCCATCTTTCCTACAACGATATCGCGTATCATTCTGCGCCGATCGACGGTAGAATTGGTGGCATCGAATACGGCAACCTCTCCGTCGCCACTTTCGAGCCAACGGCAAACGTCGTTCAATGCATCCATGGCACATTGAGTTCTTATCGCCATCGCTTTTATGTTATCCGCACGGAAAAATTCGTGACATTGATAGGCAGTAGTCGCATGCCTCCTATACTCGCCGAGATTGAAGACCTTCGTGTTTATTCCGATCCAATTGAGATACCTGCAGAGCTTCTTCGAAATATAGGTCTTGCCTCGAGCTGGCAAACCCACCATGGCGATTACATGGGGCTTGTTAACGAAATTAGCTCGTTCCCCTATAAAAAGATTAAACAAACAAGGAACGGATGGAATTTTTCTTTTTCTTTTTCTTCTTCTTTTTTTTTTGTCGTAATTTATCTTCACGCACTTTCAGACGGAAAATCTCTCTCCGATATTTAACGAATCGTTTTGAGAAAAAGAAAAGAAAAGAAATTTCCAAGATTTCGTACAAAACAAATTCCTTGCTTATCTTCTTTTATACAACACGGCCATATGCATAAGTCAACAAAACGAGTGATAATAATAACGACGATATAAATTTTCCAAGGCTCATCCGGTCAAGCTAGACGTCAATGTTATCGCGTTCAATATACATGGGCTCACTGCATCCGAGCTACGTTAGCATAATTAAGCATAGGAGGTCTACTCGTATTACGAAGATACAGTAAAATATAGTCTGATGGAGACTTGTTATTTTTTTTTCTTTCTTTCTTTCTTTCTTTTTTTTTCCCCTTACAAACGCAATTTCACATCTTGACGAAATGCTTTTATCCTAATAATGTAAAGAAAATGTCTCGAGAAATCCGTTTTCATAATTTGTTTTTATTTGTTATCGTGATACTTGTCACAACCTACAATGCAAATGTTTGCAAAAGTATCGTCGTTAAATTTACGATGTGATATGTAACAGTAATATTAACTTTAAATAATACATATACATATGAAGAAACTTAGAAAGATTCATAGAAAAACGAACGATCGTTTATTTCCCGTTTTCGTATGATATGATATAAAAAAAAGCTGCTTAAACCGTTATAAATAATTATTGATAAATATTTACCCAAATGTATTTTATCCGTGGGACAAAAAAAGAATCGTCTATCGAATCATCGGCTGATCAAATATAACGAAAATTTATATCATTGTGAGAAGATTACGATCTCGAGTGCCCCGATCAGAGAACTTTAAAATTCTCATTGATAATCGTCATCGTTTTTAAGTATATCACAATGACATAGGGTATATAAAATAATACCAATAATTAGCAAATACCATTACATCTACTTATCGTATCGAATAGGTTGATAAAACAATATTGATCGAATTAACACCATATTGTTGACGTAATACCAGATACACTTGAAGGATACTTGAGATTAATATCGAGAAAGAAAGATAAAAATAAAGGAAAAACTTGACACGTAAAATTTCATATACTAACAACAATAACGTTTTATGAAACTCTTTCATTTTATATTCTCTTTTCTTTTTCATACGCACGAATAATTTAATAATTATAACTTTCAACCGTAAAAAAAAAAAGAAAAAACAATATCACATCACGGATATCTATCGAAATGCTTCGACGACATTCGACGGTATTCGACAATATTCGACAACGTTCGTCAGTGTTCGTCAACGTTCACCAATTTTCGGCTTTTCCTTGTGATCCTCTTAAATGGAGCTACAAAGGGCTACGCGAAAGGAGAAGGAGAGGATCGTCGCACATCGACTGAACTTTCGAAGGGAATACGATAGAAAAACGATATATATGTATGTATGTATTGTATGTATGTACATTTACCGTAGGACGTTTGCACGGCCAGCTAAAACGATCGATCGGGAGAAAAAGAAACAAGAGTTTAATTTTACGAGCGACAATTTTGCGGGAATAATCGTCTCGTTGAACTTGATGATGGGAGCGTGGCGCGAAAGCGCGTCTATTTTAAACGCCAACTTCCTACCTTCTCTCTCGTCTCGCGGCTTAATAAACGAGATTGGAGGTGAATTCGATCGGGTTTTCGTAGGTCGTGCCAACGATTCTTCTTCTTTTATCCCCTCTCGCCAATCGTCTTAGTCCGATCGTGCCTTCTTCCTTTACTATCCTTTATTTTTCTCTCTTTCTCTCTCTCTCTCGCTCTATCTCTCTCTCCCTCTCTCTCTTCCTCACTTCCTCTCTCTCTCTCTCTCTTTGTCTCCTTCAAACTTTTATTATTCTCTACGATACAACCTATGTAAATACGTACGTACGATTTACGTTACGTCTTTCGTCGTACTTCCCTATGTCCTTGCGTATTTGCGTCTTAAAATCTAATCTTTTCTTTCGACGAATATTTTGTTAAAATGTGCGCGCTCGCGTAACGTATATATCGATTTTATATAGTGACCGAAGAAAATCTAATGAATCGTATTAAAAGAGAGAGAGAGAGAGAGAGAGAGAGAGATAAATAAAAAAGGAAAAAAAGAAAGACAGGAAAAAACAAGAGAGAGAAAGAGCGGATATATGTGGATCGACGTGTACCTTTTGCAGGTTATGTTTCGCACGAAAGAGGCGAAATCGGAACTGTCAAAGCAATAACGGGAAGGAAAGAAGCCGATGGGGGAGAATAAGAGCAGAGAAAGATGGGTGTAAGGGTGTGTGTGAGTTGAGAAAAAAGGTGAACGGTTCAAGAACAAGTTCTGCGTTATATCAGATTTAATTAATAGTAATAATAATTATAATGGTAATTCTTTTCCTTCCTTCTTATTAATTTTCTGTCGTATATACTTTTTGTCAAGTGCTTGAATTTACGTTTTATAAGATAAAGATATGGTCGTCCGAATATTGACGGAAAAAAAGAAGGAAAGAAAGAATAATGAGAGAAAAAAAGCGGGATACCTCGAATCGGAAAAGGTTTCGTCTGTTTCGACGTCGGTGGCGTGTAGTGCATCTCATTTTTCGGGTCGGTCATCCTAGATTTCCAAAGTTTTTCCTATGATCACAAAACGTAAATGCTATTCGAACAAAGAGACTATACTCTATACTCTTCGGTTTCGTCCGTCCGGCTACGCGGTACAGAACGATGTGGAATAGAGAAACAGAAAACACGGGTAGATAGACAGCGAGTGAGAGAGAGAGAGAGAGAGAGAGAGAGGGAGAGAGAGAGTGCGTGTGGTGTGTGTGTGTGTGTAGAGAGAGGAGGAAAGAGAAAAAGTTCAGGGTTGTGAGCTGTCACACGGCTCGCTGCTACCGTATCATCAGACTGTCATATTCGTACTACGTTTTTCATTTCGACGTAACCGACCACCATCCCGCGTCTTTTCGGACCATCGGAGGCACCTTTTAGTCACGCGATCGCCTTATTTATTTTTTCATCGAGCGACTAGCGAACCCGACCGTAAATTAAAGCTCGACCGTACTCCTTATGGACGACCGATTGCGAAAACGTGTATCTTCATCGTCGTGTATACATTTGCATAATTTTCATCGAATCGAAAGGAAAAAAAAGAAAGGACAAAATAAAAAAAAAACTGAATATAAATCGTACTCTTTTAGATACGAAAAATTAAACCGTGGACTTTGTGTTTATTTACGAATGCCATTAGATTGTGTCGATTTAATATTTCGTAATGATTTTGGCATTGCTCGTGATGATTTTACAAGCGGTACATTCAAACCGATTTTTAACCGATAACGATAGCATTATTCTATCCTGCAGTTTAATTAATTTTAATGATTATTATATAATTATATTAATAATTAACATTAATTAATTTTCGTGATTATTTCTGCAAGATTTTTTTTTATTTTTTTTTTTTAATTTAACAACAATTTAAAACTCAGTAAAACTCAGTGACGTTCGTTGAAAAAATCATTTTCGATAGTTCATTAGTAAATGCTGACATTATATACTTTCGCTTCGCATTTAACATTTTTATTTGCTATTAATAATTTCATGAATGGCTTTTACAACATATGCATACAATATAAATATATATATACTCATTTGAGTGTGAACTCATTATAATTTAAGTCAGTTGTAAGTAATTATTAGTATTTTATGTATCATATTCTATATGAAAATTTTTTGTCATCGGTTATACTTTTCTAGAAAGGGATCAATAACTTTTACCACTGCTTGCGTATCAGTAAGATGAATATGATGTGTACCCGGTATTAAATAATATTGACAATCGCTGCTGCTTTTTTTTAAAATATCTAAAATTTCATAATAATATTTCAAATCTTCCATATGCGTTTTTATGTCAGATTGTATAACTAAATATGGACATTTTATATATTTTGTAATTTCTTTTAATTGTTCATGAGACCAATTAGTATAAACTGGGAGAATTCTTAATCTTGGATCTCTGTTTAGATAGACTGTTCCATCTGACATTTCTGTGACACCTCTGGTCATTAATATTTCGCACGCACTTGAATTTAAAGAATTTTGAGAACCTTTAATCCATTTTTTTATAAGTTCTTCTCTTTTATAGATAGGTGGTTTATTTTCCATTTCCTCTGTCATAAAAAATTGTTCAATGCCTTGTGATAATTTTTTATTATATGTTTTAATAATTGTAGAAGGAGGTTTTAAATGATCTATGCTTATCACGTAATCTGTTTCGTTTGGATATAACGAAGCGTAAGAGAAAGATATTTGAGCACCTAAAGAATGCGACAACAATTTTACTTTTTTCCAACCAAAATATTTTTTCAATCTACAAATTAACAATATATAATTGATCTCAAAGTAAATTTGTCCTTTAGGTAACCAAGAAGATAACCCATGGCCAGGTAAATCGATTGCAAGTATCGGACCATGTTTCTTAATTGATGGTATTAATTTATCAAACGTAGCAGCATTATCTTGCCATCCATGTATTGCCAAAATAGGTTGTTTATTCTTATCATTACTCCATAGCTTTCCTTTAAATGAAATAATCTATCACGCGTCTACTTATATTTAATTTATTAAAAACTTACCTGCAACTTTACCCCATGGTACTGTGATTTCTACATTACTGACATCTTTATCTATAGGTTCCACTTTACTATATATATTCCTTTGTGATATAGGATACAGTTTACCTGTACTGTGTTTACAAAATTTATATATAACAGCTGTTGTTTTAAAACTACCAAAAACGCGGCAATCCATTTGTATTAAGTATTATACGAATTACCTGTAATAAATAATAAAAATTAAAAACTCTCTTTCTCTTACTAACAATTTCTTTAAAAACTAGTTATTGTACACAATGGAGTTTTTCTAATAAGCGAGTTCTAATTTCGTGAAAAAAACGATAAATTTAAAAATGTTTTCATTTCGCCACTTCACATTCATATGAATTTATGTTAACATTACTTGTATATATATATCTAACTAAATATCAACTTGAACTTTGAACTTTTGAATACCTTGTCAACATGTGAATAAATTTATTATAATTGTTTAAATGGAATATAATATCATCATACTTTATCATTACAAGTGTTACAAATATACGCTTATTATTATGTATATTATTTTTTTAAGTTCCAAAGTTCAGGGTTTGTTATTATCTATGTATTGCCACTACAGGGGGATTGTAAGAAACAGCCGTATAAAGATCAATGTATTTTACTCGATAAATGGAACCAAATAATTTTTAAAATTGGTATGCCTTGTGTGCGTATAATTAATATTTACATAGAACAATATCGTTTTAATCAAGCAAATTGAATTTTAATATTACAGATATTACCTTATAAAAATTAGATAAACTCTTAAAAATATCTAGATGTCTAGATTTTTGCTACTTGTTATTCGATAATTATTTTAAGTATCGATAATAAAATAAAACGAGCTTACTAATCCAAGGAACAACTCAGTTAATTACATTATTCTTATTGGGTCATAAGTCTTCACTACAAGGTTCCGTTGCATTATAATTTCTAAGGATCATATTATTATTATCATTTCTATTTTTTTTATTTTTTTTATGTAAAACAAATATAACGACTATAAAGATATTTATTTATAAAAATAAAATTTAATCAGTCGTTGATAATAAAACATATTTCCATACATTATACTACATTTTAGGAATAGTTCGTTCTATGCAATGAAATTGTGAGTTTACTGTTGTAGCGCCATCGTATGTTTCATTCAAGAACTATTGTTGATCCACAAAAAAAACTTGTTTTCTGATGGCGTTTTAGAACGATCTTAAATAATTTCTTTCCATGTAGTATAACCGAGTATGATATTACGTAGGTCTATGCTTGTTAATCCGTGATAGAATTCCATTTTGACATGTTTGACGTACGATCAACTGTCAAATTTTAAGAACTGTGTATTGATTTAAAAATTAATATAATATGGAAGCAGTACCAAGATTGCCGATGATTTCTTTCTATTTAAAAGTAAGCCCGGAACCCACTACTTTCGGACCGAAGTTAAAACAGGTACGATTTGTTTATAATTTAAATTATACAAAGTTTCTAGATGCTTCCGCGTTAACAATCGTTTGTAAAATATTCGTATGATAACGTATGAAAATTTATTATCATTGTTATTGTCCATTAAAGATCACACGTTCTAAAATTTGTATACAGAGATTACCGATATCTTTATGGTATCAATCAATTAATTGAATTATCGTTGACGATTTTTAATTGAATACCCTTAACAAGCTAGGAAGTATTCAAAACTCTGTTTTATCAAATTTCAGTATATAAGAGATTTTTATAACGAGGATCCTGAATCGTACACAAATGAAGTACATCAATTGGAAAGTTTACGTACTATGGCAGTTAGACCTCCTCTTGATATGACAGGCTGTTTGTTATTAAAAAAGTATTATTGTCAATTACATTTTCTACAAAGTAGATTTCCAATGGGAAAGGATGGTACTGCTGCTGTAACGTTTACATGGTAAGAGAAATGTCGTTATTTGTATAAATAATTAATTAAAAACTTTGTTCAAAAATGAATGTTTTTCTAATGTCGTTCAAATAGGCGAGATACGTACGCAAATATGGTATGCTCATTGGCCAGCATACGTTTTGAAATAATATCAATTTTATATAATATCGGTGCCATGCACACACAGTTGGGTGCACGTACAGAACGAACCAGTGCAGATGGGATGAAAATGGCATGTACCCACTTTCAATGTGCAGCATGGGCCTTCGAACACTTAAAGAATAGTTATCCACAACCATCTGGCGTCGATTTAGCACCAGAGCTAATGACATTTATGTATCAGCTTTGCTTGGCTCAAGCTCAAGAATGTATATTAGAAAAAAGTATGCTTGATAATCGAAAACCAACTATCGTAGGTAAGAAATAATATTTATTGAAAAGAATATATCGATGGTCAAAGGTATTCGTGAGAAGTAGATAATGTTTAATGTATTCTAATAACATTTAATATTTTATATAGCTAAAATTGCAAGACAAATTGTAGATTATTATACATCAACATTGAATACCTTAGAGCAAGGAGGTAGCGAAGATGGTACCATTTCAGACACAGTTGGGACAAAAATTTATAAGGTATCAATATATATTATTTATCCATTATTTTATACGATAGCACTTTAAGATTACTGCTTGATAAAACTAATATTTCAGAGCTGGAAACGATACGTCAAATTTAAAAGAGCATATCATTTAGCAGTTACACACCTATATCAAGGTCTTGCTGCGGAAGAACAAAGGAAAATGGGAGAGAGAGTTGCTTTTTACAATACAGCGTTAGCTTCTCTTAATGAAGCACATTTGATTTATAGTATCGCTAAAGGATCTGTAGACGTAACAGGTGTTCCCGATGAGAAAGCTGTAGTCGAGGAAGCGCTTACATTCACGAACGATGTGATTGAAGGTAAAAGGAAAGCTGCAAAAAATGAAAATGAATTCATTTACCACGAAGAAATACCAGAAAAAGAAACACTCACTGTTATCAAGGGAGCATCTCTGGTTAAAGGAATATCTTTTAGTATAAATGATCCAGAAGTTTCAGGACCAGATATATTTGCCAGGTTAATAAACCTGGATGATGAATGTTGATAATTTATTATTCTATTATTATTGTCAAAATTTTATATTCGAATATTTTTACAGATTAGTACCAATGAAAGTACACGAGGCAAGTTCTCTTTATTCTGAAGAAAAGGCTAAGATATTGCGTAATGTTGGATCAAAGATCGAAGAAAAAGATCTACAATTGAATACTTTTCTATCTTCGTTTAAATTAGATCACTTAGATTTATGGGATCCTGATGTTCAAGTTTCCGAATGGGAACTATTACCCCTTCCCGAAGAGTTAATTGAAAGATGTGCTGCTCTCAATGCAAAGAAAGAAATTATTCAAGATTTACTTGATATTATGGGAAAATTAACTGATACCAGTCAGGACGTTGAGTCTGTATTAAAGGAAATAAAAAAGCAACTACTCGAAGAAGAGTTAAAGTGAGTCAAATTTGCAATTACAAGTATAAATCTGATTGTCTGATTGTAAAGAATATTTAATGGTACAATTATTATAACCGTACAAATTTCATAGGGAGAAGCAATATCAAGATGCTGTTGGCAAAAGACCGCCAACCATTGTGGCGACTGATTTAACGAGGGAATGCAAAAAATATGAAGAAGCTCATAATAAAGCTTTAGAAAGTAATCAGGCGCTTCATAAAGCAATAACAACGCACGTAAAAAATCTCAAAACACTTGCCCAACCATTGGCAGATTTAATTGCTAATGTACCATCCTTAACTACACATTTGTCAGGTAATTATTGAATGCGTATATGAATATTATTTGCCAATGGAGAAATTAACAATGATACACTTTCTTATAATAAATTATTAATTTTTTGTGCAGATCAAAGCAGCGATAAAACTCAAGGTATAAAAATCGCAGATAAATTGCATGTTCAGGAATTGAAACGTATTTTAAATAAAGTCGACGAAATGCGAAGACAAAGAAGCGACCTACACACTAAATTGAGGGATTCGATTGCACAGGACGATCTAACACGTTTATTAGTTACGGCCACTACTGAATCAAGTTCCCTCGATCGCCTTTTTTCCGAACAACTTGACAAACATCAATCATTAGTTAGCATCCGCGCGGATTATTATATTTATAATATTTAAACCGTATTATCGTAAAAGATGTAATAAGGACGTTAACATATGTATTTGTAATTTTAGGTAAATCTTATTGAACAAAATCTTATCGCACAGGATAATATATTGGCAGCTCTGACAGATGCGTATGCACAAACCGGAGATGTAAGGAAAATCGTGGAGGATGTATTAAAACGGAGAGAATTTATGATTTCTTCTCTAATTGCATCCTATGACGCTTATGAGGATTTATTAACGAAAGCTAATAAAGGACTCGAATTTTATAGAAAATTAGAAATAAACGTTTCGAAATTGCTGCAGAGAGTAAAGAGTACGTGCAAAGTTCAAGAGGAAGAACGAGAACAGATACTTGCTCAAGACAATAAGAATGTATACAAGACTGAAACTTCAGCACTGACTAATTATGAACAAGGCCAAACGCGAAATACTAGCGGTTTGAAATTGAAAGATTATTTAAACAATAGAACGGATAATATTTCTACTCTTTCGAATCAGTATTACAATCCCCATAAAGGAATTGGAGGTCCATCGCAAATGGATATAATTCCAACAACAAAATCGTATTTAAACAGTACAATTGATAATCACAGTCAGCCTATAAGTTCTGTACCGGTGCAAGAGATACAAACGTCTAATATGAAATTAACACAGCAGTATCAACCTTCTATGTATGTAGATCCAAGAACAGCTCCTCATTATGCATACAAACCTCGCGCTTCTAACGAGAACCAGGACATGAACGTAGCGATGAGTCAGAATTACGTACCAAATAAAAAAGATGAAACACCAAAAATGTATCATCAAATAGGAACGACTGCGGATGTAACAAGTAACGTACCATACTCTACAACCTTTTTACCAAATGAACAAGGATATTGTACGCAAATTCCGGACGTACAAAATAAGTTTCCTTCTACTTCTGTACCGCACTATAGTCAGAACAATACATTGCACTACAATACTTATCCAATTTCTGTAGAACATGGTGAGCCTATGACATCACAGGATCCCAATTTAATTAACCGTTATGGGCCTAATCAAGATAAAGCTGGTATAATGGTTCCATCAGAAGGTGCTATAGTGTCACAAATGAAAGCAGTGTCGCTCAAAGGACATCCTGTACCAAGTACAGCGGTACCCAGTACAAGGACGATTAATATACAGTCACAAATATCTCAGAACATTGTACATCCTGAACAACAATATGCACCAAAAGACGAAGCTAAATCTGTTATTGTCTCAGAATCGAGTCACGGTATATACAGACAGAGTCAGAATATATTATCCGCCCAAAGTAATACAGCTATGCAAAATTACGCATATTCACAAGTTAGTCAAAATAACGTACCATATGTTCAGAATTATTCCAATGTTGGATATAATCAACAAACCCCTAGTCATAATGCGTGTGGAACAACGGATTATGCGGCATCAATGCCATATGTACAAGTGCAACAATCAAGCACGGCTGTACAATCCACACAGCCTACTACGTCTATAACACCAGCATCGAATATAAACGAAGTTCCTGTTTCGTATCCGTCAGATTTGCAAAATTCAGCTACGGTTCAATACAACCAGCAAAATTATACGAGCCAACAAATGCCATTAAATGCTACACTTAATTATCCAAATAATTATCAAAATTTATATCACGTTACCACTGGATTGTCATATCCACAGAATCATACGGTATCCACGATATCAAACAATTACCCCTATATGAATTACACTTCCTCTTCGGAATTAATTCAAAGCCATACAAAAGCAACGACCGTACAGAGTTATTCGCAGCCATACGATTACTCGCATCAAGGACATTACACGGATTATTCACAGAATCCAAATTATGTGCAACACTATAATCAGGGTTATTCTTACATGCAGGGTAGCCACTCGGTTAACACAGCTTCTGTATCGTACCAAGCCGAATGTGAGTATTCTATACATCGAATTTTCATAATTACATCATAATTAAACACGCAAATTTATTTATTACAGCGATTAACAATGTTTATCAATCGCAAGAGAGTAACGCTCGATACACCAATGCAAGTAATAACACCATGACTCATACTCCTTCCTCTCAATATTCAAATCAAGATTATCAATCTGAACTATCGAATGAGATATATTACACAACCCCTTACGGTCTACAAATGCAAGGTCAAGGTAAATGATTATCATCTAATTAATCCACGCCTTATTAATTATCTAAACTTACGTATAATTGTGATCATTTAGGTGGGACTTCAACAAGGGTAGAGAACAATTACAATCAGACATACATGCAAGCAGCTAATAATGGGACAAACACTACAAGTTCGAATCCTGTCAAACCTACGACCAAATCCGACGAGCAAAAATCTAACGTAGATCTTTTGTCCGATCTTGATATTACGATAAATCATGCACCACTTGTGCCTGAGGTACGACCTCTTAATAAAATACAAGATGACAATGAAGATGCCGCTTCCGTTAAAAGTACAGATAAAAAAGAGGAAAAGGAGAATGAGCCGAAACAAGACGCATATATTCCCGAGAAAGCATCCACTTACGTTGAAAATAAAGAGGACAATGAAAATCTACAAATTGTTTGGGATACGTGGTATACCGACGTGCAACCAAAGAAAGATCCATTGGGAAATCCAGAGACAATGCAAAAGTTTATTAACGACGTAGAAAAATACGAGAAATTTGTAGATAGTTTGCTGGTTAAAACTCTAAGTGGAGCAACGAATCTCGATATCAAATGGAAGGAAGTTCAAGATTTTGAAGTAATTTTTATTACATGTGGAACAATTGGTTTTTTTTTTTTTTTTTTTTAAGTAGATACTCTTTTTGGATATCAATTATAATTATTTATATTTCAGGAACGTGAAAGTGCAAAACAATCGTGCACAATCGCATTGGCCAATTCTTTGGATAATCGTGTTACCGATTGCATCCCTTACGACGTCACGCGTGTACAAATATCATCGCCAGATGTATCGTCGTCGTACATAAACGCTTCGCACGTCGTTGAAATAACACAGTGGACCCCAACAGCATTTATTATAACACAAGCACCGTTGCCCGATAAAATTCATGTATTTTGGACAATGATTTGGGAACAAGAATGCGAAGTAATAGCCTGTTTGGCATCGGATGTTCAAGTATGTGATTATTATACATTTTATTTTAAATAATTAAAAAATGTACAATCTTATATAAAGAGGTTAATTAATAATCAATGAATTTCTTTGCAGTTGAAACAGGAATTATATTGGTCAACCGATGGGGATAATGATTTTACCATAGGCAACTTCGTAATTAAGTCGACAAAAATTGTGACTCATACCTTTTATATTCAAAGAGTTTTATCCTTATATAATACCAAAACGAAATCTGAAAAAACGGTAGTGCACATGCAGTTTCTTGTGTGGCCTTCGAAGTGAGTTAAAATTTCTATGTTAATTGAATTATAATAAAGAATTTATTTGTAATTTGTAATCCTTTTGCGTAGCGGTTTTCCAAGTAGTCCTGGTGCTTTGCTAACATTCGCAACCGATGTTATGACAGAGCAAGCACTCAGGCGTTGTTCTCCAAAACCAATTGTGGTACACTGCGTCAGTGGTGGATCACTGAGTGGCTTGTTTCTTGTAGCAGCTTCGACCGTATGCCATATACGTGCTGGTCGTGGAATAGCTGATGTACCACTTGTATTTAAAGGTCTTGTAAAATGTCGCAAGCAAGTAGTTAACAAGGAGTCGCTGCTGTTCGCATATCGAATGGTGCTTTATCATGCACAAGATATTTTAATGAAACGTAAGTTATGTATCTCTATCTGCATTCAAAGTATCTAGCATTAGAAAATTACAAAAAAATCCTTAACAATAATTGTTATAATATATTGTCGGATTATACTGACCAATAACTGTTAATTCGAGTAAATTCTCAAATAATGATTTTCGTCAGATTTTATTTCTTTTATTTATTATGCCAGAGCATGGATATACGACAGGTCAGCGCATAATTATATGAATTTTGTTCCTTTCAAAAGTGTTTTCATATATATATACATGCAAATGTGTATATTTCTATCTTACTACTACTATGTTTAGTATACCAATAAACGTTCATAATTTCTCTTTTGTTCTTTCTTTCTTTTTTTTCTTTTATATATACAGGAGGCATTTTATCTTCTACTCGATCTACATTCGAAGGATTCGAAAGCCTTAAATTGAACAAGGAAAAGTCCATTAGAAAAACACATCCTTCGGATGATTTTTTACATAATCTTAGTGTTGGTGGACATTCCGAAACCAAACAAAGAGGTTTGTCTTTTGAATTATAAATTTTCATTATAGAGACTGTACATCTCTCTGTCCGCATTCTAATTCTATATTTCTTTCTACTAAAGTTTATCAAAAGTTCATTATTTATAAATATAAATATATGTATATATGTATCTCTCTTCTAGCTGATGCACAAGTAGCATCGACACATAGCAACACTATTCAATCAATTGCAACAGATAAAACGAACGAAGCATTTGTCGATCCATTAAGCCAGTTGGATCCATTGTGGTCTATTAGAAGATAACGTATGAAATTTTAAACATTTTTATTTATAAGAACGAGATTATGCTAAAACGATTAATTCACATGTTTATTACAATAATGGAAAGCAACATGTTAATCCTAGAGACATTTGTTTCAATACTGTGATCGTAAAGCAGTTACAAAATAATTGTATAACGAAATCAGCATACCTGAAATAAAAGACATTTATTGTTCAAGTATCTCTTTATCATACATAATCTAAAAAATATACAAAGTACAAATTGATAATTTAACTATATCATTTTGTGTGTGTTTCATATTTTATATAAACAATATATATATATATAATAAATGAATAAGCAGTATAGTTTTATATATATTCAATAATGACATTTGTACAAATGCTAGACAGATTTAAGATTTCTAGTACACGATACATTTATTCTTGTACGATAGGATATTTCTTTAAAAAGAAATTTGACTATTCAACCATTAATAGAACATGAAAAAATATTTTCACCTGCACGATACAAACTTGTTTTCATTTTAAGAATTCAAGAACTTAGTTTCTTTGATCTGAAGCACACGTGTAAATATACCCATCAACATTTGTTCTCAAACATTTTTCAAGTATATTAATTTCTAGAAAATTCAGTTATATAATGACATTGAGTATACATTTACTGTTTGATATCACCAATAACTGAAAAATCCATGAGCGAATACAATAGTAAGTAGAATTTGCATTATCTTGGCTGTCTTTTATACAACTATGACTTCTTACGCGAACGATCAAGCTCCTCTGTTCCATAAATCTTTTACTTTATAAATTCGTACTAGCCAATGTTCCGATGTATATGCTTCTTCTAATGTCTCTAATTCAAAATCTTTATTTCCTATCTCCATATTTCGGACTCTATCATAACCCGAAGATTTACCTATTTAATCACAAAAAAAAATTATATATATATATAAAACTCGAGTTAACGATAAAAAATCCATGTAATGGATAAATAAAATATATATATATATATATTAAATTTTACCTCCTTCTGTATAAACTTGTCCAAATTTATAGTAACACAATTTATACATTAGACAATTAAGTAAAACAGGAGAGCCTTCCTTATCAATTCTAAACTCTCCGGCACTATTATAATAACTCCATTCTGTTATAGACTTTCCTTCTTCTGTACTACCGCCAATACGAACCATCCATAGGAACTTGTTAATATCTATACAAAAATTATACGATACATATAAAAATATTTAAAAAAAAAAAAAAAAAAAAAAAAAATTTCAGTATCGATTGAGTATATTTAATTAGTTTAATAAGTACCATCCGATGAGTAACCCGTGAGTCCTCCAAAGATCACAAGGACATAATTTACGTCTAGTTCTCTCATTATTTCATATGCTTTTTGTTCTGAACTTGCCATTGCCTGACCAACCCTTGATATATGCGTATTATTCCATGTATTATTGTCTACCAAAATGGTACGATTGGCCATAGCAGTTATTTGGTATCCATAATCCCACCATGACATTACTTTGGCATCCTAAAATAAAATATAATCTTATGTGACTTGACGTAATACAGAAATACGAGCTTTAAACATAAATACTTTACATTAGTATTCAATTATTCTATTCTTTAACAAACTTAGAGAGTATATATTTTATTTTATGATCGACTTTTGGGAATTAAATTAATTAAAACTCAAATGTATGCTTCTGTATACGTTCCGTTATATTATTATATTTTTCAAATGCATACCTCCGGAGTATTCATGCGTAACCAATAATACGCTTCTCTAAAATCGTCGAAGATCATACGACCACCATCCGGGGCACGTGCAGACAATACAATACTTGGAGAGCTATAAGCTTCTGCTGTAACCCAAATACAATGATTGGTATATGAGAAAAAAAGCAAACACGATATTCCCACAAAAACAGCTGCGATCTGTAAACGAAGATTGTTCCATTAAAAAAAAATCTTGAATATATTTTTCAAAGAATAATACCGATATACTACTTAGTTATTCGAGTATATACTATTTAGTTATATTGAAGTACCTCATTCCTTAGTACATAGTTATTTTCAAACTTCTTTGCTCTTTTATCGACAACTTTTCCACTATCCAATTGCTTCATATATGAAAGTAGCAAAGAAGATGCACCTATTCCACCTAAAATGCACATAACTGGAGCAAGCACCAACATCAAACGTACCATGACACCCTGCGTTAGACATGTAAATGTACGAAATCGTTTATTAAAATTTATACGAATCTTACTAAAATATATAAATTTATACTTACAGCAAAATACAAGCTAGTAATACCATACAAAATGAGGAAAATGTTGGAGTCGGTTAATTTTGCAAAACAGAAATATAAACCTGGTGGAAATAGAAATACTAATATTTGAAGATCAAAATAGAATGAACTCCATGCTGTAGGTTGATGTTCGGAAACAGATGCAATTATTGGTATGTGATTCTTTGCATAAGATGGATCCAAAAGAGAATAAAAACGGCCAGTCCATGGTGATATTTTTCCTTAGAAAGAAAGAAAGAAAGAAAGAGGAAGTCGTTTATTTCATCTCATTATTATTTCTAAAATAAAATATTCTAATATATTTAAAAAAAAAAAAAAATACCTGTCATCGTCAAAATGCCACCAATTATGGAAGATGTGGTTATAATAAAAATAAGAAGACCTCGAAAGAGCATTTCAAAGTCATTTGGTGATAATTTACTACGTAAATAATCCACAAATGCATGAATCTGACACAATCCAAAAACACCCAATGCCTACAAAGTAATATGTATGCGATTAAGACATATGAAAGGTAAATGATGAATTATAAAAATAATCTGAATACTTACCAAGATATGTTCAGAACTTTGTATAGGTTGAAAACCAACGAAAGCTATTTGCATAGACAAAATAGTACCAAGGCAATATAAAATGCTATAAGCTGTATATATCCTATGTGAAAATCTGCCAGTGACTATGAGGATTAATACGTGTAATGGAATTATATTGATTAGAAAAACATAACCACCCCATGAAGAAACCATATAAAAATATGCAACTGCAGCACATGTTGACCAACAAATTGATCCAGTTTTTACTGCTTTGATCCACATATAATATGTAAATAACATACAAAAAATAGCTATGCCTTCGTTATCGTATGATCCTGCTACAGACCGAGATATATAACCTGGTACAATAGCGATCATAGATGCAGCAAATAATCCGGATGCAGAATCCTTAAGGAAAACATATTGATATATTTGCATATTTAGCTTATACTAAATTTTTGTTTGTTTTAATCATATAATTTAATTTCTTATTTATAATAAATATTTTTATTTATTTATTACCTTTATTTCTTTAGTTAACAAATAAGTGATAATTGTGGTAAGACTTGAAAATAGAGGTGCTAGAAATACACATATATTGCGTATATTTACTGTGATATTCAGTAGCCATGTTAAATGATAAAGTGCTGCTGAAGTGATCATTAAACCAGGATATATTGTACCTGTAAGCAGAATTATAAAAAGATATATATATTTTTTTATAAATTAATAACAAAAGAAAAATAATAAAATATTATAACATAATAATTTTACCTCCAATAATTCTTCCTAGTGGATACCATACACGATCGTCGAACCAATTATGAAAGCTATAGAATCCATTTTCTGCTAGATATTTAGTTGTGCGATAATTAAAATATGGATCAAATTCATGTATAACACTTTCAAATCTTAGTACTGAGAATAAACGCGTAGCAAAAGCTGCAAAAATGTTACAAGCGTGTAATTTTTAGTTTAACACAAATGAGATATTTTTGATATATTTAAAAATTGATACACTTACATAAAATTGCTGCGAAGGAAAGTATAGCCAGTTTTAACAGTGTCTCTTGTTTCTGTGCTGACAGGCGCAGCCCTCTTGCTTTGATAAGAGATACCATTTTTACATTTAATTTATATTCTTATGTTAAAATTTAATTTATAATTGTTCCTTAAAGATTACAAAATTTAATCGTGTCATATTCTTCTTGCTGCAAATAAAATGATATCAACTATATACATATATATATATATATATATATATATATATATATACGCATTAGATTGACCAGTAAGTAATGCAGAATATTTGGTATTTAATATCTAATTAAACAACATTCTATTTAATATTTTTTACTAAAAATTCCAACATTACTTATTGACTAACGCAATAACTATAATATATCAATTGTTAAGAGGTTATAATACATGGAGAATAATTTTTGACAGGAAGATAAATCAATGCATATTATAGAATTGTCAAATCGATTATCGTTGCAACAACAATCGTACGCATATTTCAATTATTATAAAATTTGAACCTTATTGCATTGTACAAAAGTGACCACGTACACAAAATTACCGGCCGGCGATATCCGCATGTTAAATATTATAATTAACGTGATAAACTTGTATTCAACTGTAATATTATCGATAATATTATATAGATAATAATGTCAACTTACGAATGATCAATATCAACGAAATATCGGAACCATTTGATTAACAAAAAATCTGTCACAGTCCGAAAGAAAAAGCGTTCAGCACGATCTACAATCTTCGTGGCCACGGTCATAGATGTAACGGAAATTGTAATCTAGAATCTATCAATGTTGACGATTGCATAGTTTTTCCCCTAGAAGATAAGAACACCTCCCTCAGAAGGATAATTTTTATTGATTCTATACAGTAAACGTTATCAGTGAAAAAGAAATTTTTAATGTAAATAAATAAAAGCGACGCTTAAATAAATTATTCGAAATTTTAATTGGATCTTCGATAATCAATATATTTTTAATTAATCTATGCGGATCAATTTTAAAATATAGTTAAGAGATGAAAATCAATCGAATTATGTAGAAATATAAGATGCTGCGTACGATGAATATAAATTTAAAAAAAAAAAGGAAATGAATGGAAGAAGAATAGGGTCTTTTTGAATTTATATGTTGGCACAACGCGTATGGATTTGCTGGATTTATTTATTTTAAGTGTAATGTGCGATATGTCTCGGATGCACAAATTTTCTGTGTTCTTATGTTCGTAATTATTTATTATTCTCGAGAGATTTTTATATTAAGAAAAATTAGCTAAAATAAAGTGTGTGCTGTGTGTATATATATATATACATACATATATATATAGCAGTGAAATATGCTTTAGACAATTATTTAGCGCGAGTGTAGAGGAAACGTGTGGTACGTGCATTCCTACATGCATCGTATTATTACGTCATACTGTTGCATGCTACGTGACGTAGTAATATCGTACTGACAAACAGAAGTGATTGGAAGTGTTACGTATCGATGAACACACAAGCATGCGGTTAACTCTTTTGTATCTGTCATGAAGCATTTCTTTTTGTTATAAATTCATGTAACGTGTCGATATTAAAATTTTTCGTTTATGATAAACACTCGATTTGTGTTGAAACGAATGATACATTCAACGAACCGGATTCCAACATTGTATATAAATGATTATACGTCTATTTGAATTTGTGAAAAATATGAACAAGCGTATTTACGTTAAATAACCACATTTGACGACGCCATATAATCGTCAACTAATATGCGCAGTAATTTATCTACGTTGCATTGGCCATGTAAATAGATGATATCGCGACTTTTATCGTGCATTAATTATCTCCATACTTATTTGTCATCTTTTATCGATTTGATAAGAAAAAAACAAAGATATAGGAACACCTGTTCCAATAAATTCTTATATATATATTTATATATATATATATATATATATTTGATACGTTTGTAGTGCTGTTAAGTTTTAAGTTCACATTATGAGTACAATATGGGGGAGAAGTAAGAAAGAAGAAATGAATCCAGCAATTATGCAGAGTCTAGACAGTTTATCTATTTACAACAGAGATATGTACAATACAAATCATTCTTCAATTGCTATTAATGCTAATACTTCGATGGAAGACTTATCGACAAAGAACAAACCTAATAAGATCGACAGTTTCTTATTAATCGATAAACAAGAAAGATTAAAAGTTTCCAATGCCGAACATTTTATTAGGAAATTGAATTGTATCAACAAAGATCAGAAAGTTAAGGTTGTATCGATTTTTGGAAATACAGGTGATGGAAAAAGTCATACATTGAATCAGACATTCTTTAAAGGGCGAGAAGTTTTCAAAACATCTAACGATCAAACTTCTTGTACGTTTGGTGTTTGGGCAGCATTTGATCCAAATCTTAATGTAATATGCCTAGATACAGAAGGTCTGTTAGGTATTATTGTTTTTTGTTTTACAAATGATTTTAATTCATTTTGCATTGACTATTAGTATGTTCTGTCAAGAAAACTATGTTTATAAAAACATTGTATTGCTTGTTTCCTAAACAGGTGTTACTATTTACGAAAATGAAAGAATAAGACTATTACTTAAAGTTTTGGCAATATCTGACATTGTTATATATCGAACACGTTCTGAAAGATTGAATAAGGATTTATTTGTGTTTTTGTCAACTGCTTCAAAAGCATATAGTCATTATTTTCGGATAGCCTTACAAGCAATGGGACAACGAGCAGGAATGTCAAGTTCATTAAATTCGCTAGGCCCTTGTCTAATAATTCTACAGGAGACCAGACACACCAAACCTCTGAGCAACAGTACATATAATCTCTCAGAATAACAGTAATTTCAAAGAAGAATTCTTGATTAGAAATATATGACATATTCCCGGAAAAATCTTAAAAAAGTTTTGATATATTTCAGATGGTTCAGAAACCCCAGAGGATATGTTAAGAACTAGATTTGGTCAAATGAGACTAGAAATAGAATCATTTAGTAAACTGAAATATGTTGGACTTCAAACATTGAACTCCTCTACCGATTATGAGTCTTTATACGTGGTTATAAAAAATGAGCTTGACAATACATCGGTACGATTTGCGAGACATCCACAACTTGTCTATAGTACTCTGAGACACTTAAATGATAAATTTTCTGGAGAAACTGGAAATTTCTCCAATATCATATTCCCAGACCAATATTTTAGCTGCCCAGTAAAATGTCTCAGTTGTGGTTGTAGATGTAATAATAGTATGGGTCATCTTAGAGATGGAAAACCGCATAGTAATAACGCTAGGTAATACTTATTTCTCATTTTTTATTTCATTTATTTACATATTACACTGATAATAGTTAATTTCATAAATAGAGCAATTTTATTTACACAGGTGCAGGTACCAAAATCAATATGACAATTTGATATATATATGTAAAAAGTGTTATAGCAATGGGAAAGAAGTTAAAGTAACGAGTCGGATACAAACTCATAACGATAAAAGTTGGTATGGCTTAGCCGTATATGCATGGTATGGTTCCATAATAGAATGTCCTCACTGTGGTGAAATTTATAGAAGTCGACAATATTGGTATGGAAATAAGGATCCAGAAGAGGTTGCTGTTTGTACTGAAATCACACATGTCTGGATTACGGTATGTTATATCAATCATAACTGCAAAAAAGTGTTGGAAATACGTTTATTAAGATTATAATTTGATTTCAGCCAACAGCTTCTAATGTACCACAGAATACAGCTCAGCGTGTGGTCGATGGTATGTCTTATATAACCGAAGCAGTTACTAATGTTTCTTTACAACCTACTAAGGCAATATCTGCTTGGGTAACGGATCAAATAGCACCTTCGTATTGGCGTCCTAACAATGAAATTAAATGTTGCTATAAATGTAAAGCACCTTTTGGTGCAACAGATACAAAGCATCATTGTCGAGCTTGTGGAGAAGGTTTTTGTGCACAGTGTTCCTCTCAAACGAAATGTGTGCCCTTCAGAAACTGGTATACACCTGTACGCGTCTGTGATACATGTTATATGAAAGATACTAACTCTAATAATGAAGTCACTCAATCCATAGAAGATGTAAATGCTAGGAAAGTGACAGAGCATGTAGTATCTACCTTAAGTGCAGTCGGAACAGTTCTGAACTATTCCAAATGTACGTAACTTATACCTTCCCTAAAATTATGTATCTATGTTATTGAAAATAGATCTATTTCTATTTTTATATTTTTATACGATATTTATATGAAAATGTTTAATTTTTCTTCAATATTTTTAACTTGTACAGCTTTCATAAAAGACACCGTTAGACCGTCCTATTGGGTACCTGATTCAGAAGTTACTGGATGTTGTATCTGTAATCAGACATTTTCTCCTATAATTCCTTTACATCACTGCAGAGATTGCGGACGTGGCGTATGTCAAGAATGTTCGCAACATCGTAAACCAGTCCCTCACAGAGGATGGGATAAACCTGTGCGTGTATGTGATTCTTGTATTAAAATTGATTAATTATATTAGTTCTTCATAGATATAAAGTACAAAAAAGAACCAGTTTGGAAAATATATGCAGCCAAGACAAGTAAATTGGTCAGTAATTATTTTTCTTAGATGTGCTTTTATATATTTTTAAAAATGAGTTAAAATTTTTCATATAATTAGTATAATCTATAAATTTTACATTCTCTTATAAATTACATTCTATGTACTACCTCTCTTGTGCTCTATATCATTATTTAGCGCAGTATTCAATGTATTTTATCAATTTTATTTAGAGATTTCTTTTATTTATAAAAAAGAAATTGTATTTTTTAAGTATCCACGAATGTACATACAAATTCTAATAAGCAGTCAAAATATGTACAGAAAATTCTAATGCTGAATATTATGGTCGCCGACATAGGATATAAAACATAAAATTACCTATCTTCGCCTATGAACCGAAATAGCATGAAATTGGCCACATATCAGCTTTAGCTATATTTATATTATATCAAATCTTGGCTATATTTAAAACAGAAAGTTAAAAAAGAAATTCAAGGGATAGTTTCTGCAAAGAGTTATAATTATATTATGTACAATGATGATATAAATGTTAATTAAAACAAATTTATGGTTTACTGTAGAAGAAAATAAATTTCAGTTGAAAAGAGATCTTATGAAATAAGAACTTTCCATACCAAAATAGTTTAAATATATTTATTTTTCACATTTATTTCTATTTCGTTGAAAAAAAAAATTATGATATCAACCTAAATTAAGTACTAGAAGTTTTAAGTCTATAAATTGACTACATATCAATGACAGTAAATTTTTATAAATCTGGCTGCATTATCCTAGCTTGCTTATCTTCATTCTTTATATGTTTTTTCAATAAATCCATAATTTCATTGTCAAATTCAGGTGGCGTAGGTTTAGCATTTGTAGCCCAGTAAAATATATCCCAGTCGTTTGATGGTAAATTAATGAGACGGTCATACAATTTTAATTGAGAATCATCAAAATTATTCAAATATTTTTTAGCAAAAGTACTGAGTAAAAGACCATTTTCTAGCATACCACGTTTACGTGACTGGTAAATTAGTCTGAAAAATAAAATTGATATTTCTCATTCACAAAATTATCAATCTAAATTACAACAAATTTTCTATGACATAACGCTCTATAGTTAAAAAATATTACCGTGCTCTTTTAAGATCAACATTTTCTCCTTCTCGCTCTACATATGGAGGTATATTTGGTTCGTGACCTTCCAAATGAAATATATCCCCAAAATCTTTATAATTGATACAGCTGGTTGATATGCATCTCGCTACAGTCGCAGGTCTAACCTTCAGCAATAATGTGACGGATACAATGTCATATATTATAAATGATATAAAATTATTTTTATTTATTTAAACATTTCATTATACATACTAGGAATATTACTGGTCTCGTAATAATATTCATTGTAATGTTATACTTATAACAGTTTAAAAAAAAAACTGCGTATAAGAGTCGAAATTTACAATGATGGAAGCGCCATCCAGTGGTAAACTTGAAAAGTTTCGTAATTTAAAAATACCTCAGAATATATCTATACCTACTAAATTTATTTTTCGATTGTTGATTTAATTTTGATTTAAAATACTCGGTCACGCCGACAATGATCTCATCTTTACTTTATCCACACGAATCGGATTGTTATGACGCGTGAGAGGGGAATAACCAACAAGCTTATACACCGACAGGATAGACGTTTGTATTCGTAGTTCATATTTTGTCCATACATGTCGCTGAAGTCTCGCACGCTTCAAACAGAAGATAGTGAAAAGCTGTAAATAGTAAGTGAACTTTCAAATCCCTCCGATCACTCGATCATGTCAGATCATGTTGAGATGTTGAGGATGGTTGAGGATGGAAGGTCGAATTGGCATGAGTGATTAATTGTAATTGATTAGTAGAACACCGAGTTCACCACGAGTAAATTTCTTCGTTGATTTATTTTATTTATTAGAATTACTTGATTTATTATTAATATGTAAACATTCTATTGTATCAATAATTAATATGTAATTAATAATAATTAGTAAAGTTTACTATAGTGCTACGCATATCTTAAATGAATGTAATATAATCGATGGAATTGTTTATTTAAATATACGAACACAGAATGAAAGAGCTTCGATATTTACTCCTCGAAGTCTTACAATATATCCTTATGGAGAGAAAACTTTTACCAGGATGAACTAGAGGTTACGAATTTACACATAGACAATATATATATATATATAATATGTATTTAGTTCAATGTATAAATTTATTATTATCAGCAGTATACTTTCGATATATCGTGTATACTTTTTATATGAATTCGGATTCAGTGTTTTTTCGAATGAGTTTAACTAATCACAGGTGGAATAAAAATTCATTAATTCGACTTCTATAATTGGATAACATGAAAGAGTGAAATGCCAGACAGAACCAGACAGAACGAAAACTAAGTTTTGGTTGACGTGTCGCAGTTACCGTAATAGTATTTCGTGATTATCTATATCAATTTCTATTCGATTCAAAATGTGGCGATTATTAATCTTTATTGCGATATGTATTCTTTGTTCGACTAATAATGCAAAAGAGTCACAGATAGAACAAATTACGGATCAAGATCTTTTGAATTTAATAAAAACCGAAAAATATGTTGTCACGCTTTTCAGTAAGTTTTTGCTCTTCGTTCGTTATAAATAAAGTTATTTAAAAAAGTATCTATCTACTGCCGACAATGCTTTATGAAAATAATTATGTTATAAAATATCGTTCACTACGAAATTAATATTGATTATATATTTCTTTTCAACAAATTTCCTGACATAACCTATTGGTATTTTGATCTAATGTTATAAATTTATGAATTAATTCATGTCTTGTCTACAGCAAAATCAAATTGTAAAGAAAGTGATGATCTTGAAAAAGAATTATTCCATATACGAGAAGATTTGGTTGATAACTTATCTGCCTGGGTCGTTAAGGTGACAAACAGTCAACTTTTACATCTTTATAGTCCAGAAAAAGAGCCAGTACTTGTATTTTTCAGGCATGGAAATCCTTTGTTATATACTGGTAGGAATATGAATCTAAAAAGCTATATTATAATGAAAGAAGATATAAATATAAATGTTTATTTTATTTCTTTATAAGGTGCCATAAACGATGAGGAAATGTTAACTGTACTTACCGAAAACAAAGAACTTGCGGTAAAAACTCTTACAGATGATACTTTTGAGCATTTGACTCAAGCAAGTAGCGGAGCTACAACCGGCGATTGGTTTATTATGTTGTATGTTATACAATTAATTTTTTATTTTTCAGTATTTTTATTTTATAATAAATTAATGTCACTTCGTTTTCATAGTTATGCTACAGATGATGTAAATTCATTAAGAATGGGTGCAAGATGGGAAACGGTTGGTGCAAAACTTAAGCATAGCGTTAATGTTGCACGCATTGATAAATATACTTCTGGTGCTGCCACAGCCAGAAGATTTAATGTTTATAATGTTCCTGAATTTATTTTGTAAGTCTATAAAAATATCTACAATCGATTTATCTTATCTAATTGCTTATTTATTGTCATTAATGATATCTCTTTTTATATTTATAATTCTCAGCTTTAGGCATGGTAAAATGTATCGTTATCAAATTCCAAAATATGATGTTAATTCATTAGTTTCCTTTGCAAGGGATTGGTATAGAAATGCACATGCAGAAAAGGTTCCAGTTCCACAGAGTCCATTGTAAGTTCAATAATTAAAACAGATTGTTCTAATAAATTTTATATAACTTTATTCAAATTAGTGTCACGTGAGCATGTAATTTAGTAGTGTATATTTTTTCCAGTGATGATCTAACACAAAAGATAGCAGATTTTTTACGTGAAAATCCATGGGTTATGAAAATAGGCAGTATTACTATTGGTGTACTAGTTATCGTTTCTGTAGCTTCCAAGCTTAGACATAAAACAGATGTGCCACAGAAGAAGGAACAATAAACACTTACTTATTTTTTTACTAATGTATATATATGTTATGGGTAATATATGGAAAAAAATATTTTATAAAAAATGACTAGATATTTTATTACATATAGAAATAATGAAAGTGTCGAGATAGTAACTTTTTAAAAATATAATAGATTGTATATATACTAGATATAAAAAAGTGTTTACATAATATAAATGATAATTATGGTGTACATGTATGGTAATAATAGGAGATAAAAATATACAGCAATATTTAAATGATATCCTAAAATTACCCACAATATATAATGCATATTAAAAATTTTTTTAATAAACATGATTTTTTAAGTTTTTCTATAACCATGATCTATTATTCTCAATGTCTCATTGTCATAAAGACAGAACAAGTCTGAACTATTATCATGTTCTTTTTTTACATTTTCTTAATAAATATTCCTGTACACATATTTTCTTGTGTATATTAATTAATTATAGCCAAAAATATTAATATCAGCGTTTTAAATTACCAATTAATTTAAAAGTGTTAACATTAGTTTAAAAATTAGTTAAATTCTTAAAAATTTTCAATTACAAGTTGTATTGAAGTATTTGTACATTATATTTTGCAAAATCATTATCTTCCTTAAAATGAGTTATAGTAATAACCATGAACAGGTTAATGTAATCTTAACTATCAAATGTTTCAATGCATTGTTTTATATATAACAATAAGGAATGGTCTGTGCACGCTACCATCGATAATATAATTATCTTTCAGATATTTATGAACATGAAGCATAGTTTTCCAGATTTGTGCTAAATATTATCAACTGATACATTTATCCTTAATGTGGTCGATGAATTGGATAATGCCATTCTAATGCTGTTTTCAAATTTTTCTTGTATAGAGGAAAATTCCATCATATTGCTTGGTTTTGATTCAATCCAAAATCCATCAAACTCATAAAAGAGATAACAATAAAACTGATGAAAAGCACGGATAGTTGGCAGAGTCTTTGATGAATTATAGATATGTGTCTTAGCAGTACCATCTTTCAATAATTTTAATGCCATACTGGTAAGGTTTATACCTACTATAGCAAATGCATAACCATAATGCGGATGAGTAGAATGAGATAAAACATGAGTTGCCGCACTAGGATATTCTTGAGCAAAATAAACAAGATTCTCTAATCCCAATATTCCCATTCCACGAAAATCTGTTTTTGGATCGTCTCCTTGAAAGCCAATATTCTGCCATTGCTTCGTTACCCTAGCATCCAAAGGATCATAAGGCATAAGTAAATTCCATAATTTCAATAACAATAGTTCATGTTCTGGATTATCAGCATCGTAGGGCGTTTTCCTAAGTTCTTCGCATTCTACACATAATTGACGATAACCCCAAATTAATTCTATGCACTTGCCAAATGATTTGGCAAAATCTGGATGGGCTGTCGGATTTATATTTTTAGCCACCAATACTGTTCTAATTGCCTCTTCTAGGATTTTACGTTCACTTTTAATGGTTATACCGCGATGATTTGCAATATCATTTAAATAAATTATCAAAGTCTTGATATTAGCATTTTTTGATTGCTGTAGAGATTCCTCAATTGCGAGTGTCCTAGGAGCTCCAGAAGGTTGTCCATAACAAATTCTTTGAAGTTCACACATTTGCGTCGTTTGTCTTAAAAACCATTTTATAAACGGTCTAAAATACCAATATATCAGTGACAATATATGCTGGAGAAACATGTTTCACATCGTTTGTCAACACCATTCAGGGATAAGGTGCGTATGTTAGTATCGATTATTTTCTATGTATTTCTTTACATTCTATAAAGAATTTTTATTTTTTCTGAATATTTCATTTAATATAATTGATTGAAGTAATACATAACCTTTAAATTGAGTAACTAAGTACAAGTTACTTTTCGTTCATAGTGTCCATCGTTTTTGCTACCCCCACTTCTGTTAACTTGACGTATGCAGTGAACATAACGAATGTGTTATACGTACTTATATATTTTAAACTACAGAAACTTATCGACTTTACGAATTAGTAAACAACTTTGCAGCAACCGCGTCTCTTGCATTACCATATAACATAATATTCGGCATGGAAAAACAAAGATTTCTTCTAGATCACTGTTCTATCCAGAACAAATTTCTTCGAAGCAATCAACGTAACATTGAGCAATTTCGAAGCGATTTCAAAAAGCGTTTCTAATAATTTAATTTAATATTTCATTTTCATTTTCAACATTCATACTATATAGTTTAATTTATTTAGTTTATTATTAGAGATATCTTATACACAAATTCTTAGGACTATAGTTGAAATGTTAGTATTAGTAGAAATATTTAATTAGATAAATTTATGTATAAACATTATGGAATCATGTAAAAAGGATCAAATTATACGTAACGATGCTCGTAAGAAAATAATCGAAAGACTAGTACAAAAATGTGATAGAGAAAAATGAAGGACAACTTTTTCATTTATTGCAACAATCTATGATCATGTTTTTATTAGAACATTAGACTTTTATTTCTTCCAGAGCAAACTCCTCAGCTGTACATAATATGTAGATATAATAGGCAAATGTTCAATTCTAACAAATTAATAAAATCATAAACAATACTTTAATTTCATGTATGGATCGAATGAGAGAGATATACAGTATATACTTTATACATATTTATATATAAATGCATAACTTTATCTAAGTAACTTAAATAATATAACAAAATTTATTACCACATTCTGTTTGATTCAAAAGTAGTGTTATATATATATATATATATATATATATATATACGTCGCTTTATTTTTTTTATCTGCGTTTTCTACCACCTGCTTTCATATGCATATCTCTTTTGCCTTTGCCAGCTTTTGGTTTCTTTGAACCTTTGCTTTTTTTACCTGTTACTTTCTTTCTTTTCCTATAAAATAAATATATATTTATTCATTAAATGTTAGGATAGTCTGAGATACTATAAAAAGATATTTTTCTTTCTTTTATATCTTACATTGTGGATACTGAAGACGAATCTGTATTTAAAATGATACTTTTATTACTAAGAATTTTGTTTACTAAATCTTTATTCTTTTCTTTTTCATCCTTTAGATTCAATGGAATTTCTTTAGTCTTTCTCTTCAAACTTGGCAATTTTGTTAAAACTCCTTTTGCATCTTTTTCTTTTGGTAATCTATAAGTATAAAAATATATTTAAATAATACATTCAAATAATATTTTTCCTTTAATAAAAATGTACCTCTCTTGGAATTTTCCTAAAGATGCTGTTGATTGATGTGCTACTGTTACAGCTGTAGAAAGCTGGCTTGGTTTGGGAAAATGTTCTACGGTAGGAAGACCTACTCGTGGCAGTTTCACTTTTTTTAGCTTAGCTATATTACGTAATCGTTGTAATTCATTTTTAGATTGTCTTTCACGTTTACTCGCACTCATAGCAGTAAATGGATCTTCTTTTGGATTATTATCACTTCCAACTTCCACAAGCCATTCTTTTTGTTCTGTTGCTTTAGTCCGTTGATAACCATATCTGGGCATCCATTTCTACAATGGTAATTATTAATATTGCAATATTATAATTAAAACATGGTAAATCAATGATATGTACAAAAAAGAAAAAATAGATTTATTTAATAAATGAAAAGAAGTAGTTTCAATGTTATTCCTATGATAAGTTTCTGTGAATTTCAAATATCAGAGAAAACGAAATACATACTTGTAATTCTTCATCCCATTTCAATTTCGTCCTATTTTTCTTATTAGTTCTTATTCCCTTTTCTTTGGCAAATTGTTGCCATTTTGTTAAAGGTTTAGGCTTTGGAATGGAACGAGTTCTTGGAACTACATATTGAGGCTTTGGCAATTGAGCAACTATTACCTCTTCCACGCGTTCGGTAGGAAGACTCCATACAGCATTAATAAGAAGTTGAACATTGTCTCTCGTTAACTGCTGTAGATAAGTATTTGAATTCGATCTATAACATTTGTGTACAAATATAACATAGGTTAAAATAAATTTCCCGGATATTGCATTCTTGTATTTAAAGGTTAAATATTTTATAAAAGATATATTTATAAATGTTAAAAATCTAGGATATATATGAATAAATTAAATCAGGATTATACATTTATTTTATGAACTTAATTACCTTAATTTTTTTGCATCTAAAGCATTAGTATCGGACACGAGGAGTGAACCTAAATCGATTTCGGGTTCAATATCTTTGTGAATCGTCGTATATTTTTTAGAGTCTGATTCCGCATCTTCATTTTCTAATATTGAATTAACAATATCCATGGTAATAAATAAATTTACTCTTTTATTTAAGTATCGGTTGTTACAACTTACAACCAGTTACAACTTTCAACGCATGAACATGAATGACTTCCTTACCAACTTACAAAAGTTCACCATGCCGTACTCATTGAATCTGCATTATCGACCAGTATAAAAAATAAGTGGGTACTGCTAAATACTACGTATTTTTTACATTCAATTAATAAATACACGGGCTATGTTTTTTTATGAACATCACACATCGCACTGATTCTTTTTATTACTAAAATACTGTTCGTGTTTATATTCTTACAGTTTCATTATGTAACTGAAATTTCATTATTTACGTTCTTCACTCAAACTACACGAAGGTTATGTATGCGGCGCATTTCATAAGTAATGTGTGGTCTTCGTATAGCCTTTAAATGTTGAAATATTTGTTAAATACTTTGAAAATGCATTTTTCAATGGTAGAAAGAAATAATGTACATGTTTAGTGTACGTTATTACATATCTATACATATCCCAACATACACAAAAAAGAGATCTTATTTGTCAAGAAAAAAAGTAATAAAACTAGATTTCGTGCAAAGTGAGATGATAGCAATGGGAATGCCAGATTCATATTGTGTAATTTGTAATACAAATATTGATGTGTCTTCCTGTGTAAATATTTTTTATACGTCTCTTCCTCACAACGGCGAATTACTAGCAAGCTTTGCGTTACGTGAACTCAGACCAACAACTTCTAATTTACATAGTTCTTATATATGTCCTCGCTGTTACAAATTATTTCAAATGTTAGAACAAGCACAATGGACCGTTACAAATATTCGTTGTGAGATTTTAAAAGTTTATCAGTCTGGTGAGAAAAAAAAATTTGTTAGACGCATGTTAACGAATAGTACTGATTATCTTTTACATAATACTCAAATTTTGGATGATATTCAAACGACTAAACGAGATATAGATCAGACAATAAATGGACTGAAAAATATTGCAGATATAAATTCTACTTCATTCATGCAAGATGTTTCACTTGAACAAATTTCGCAGACATTTAATGTAAACATGTCCACTAATAATATTAAAGATATCGAACTAATAGATACAAAAGATATTTTTAAAGAAGAAACAGAAATTGATAGCAAAGATTTGGATAATATACACTCAAATATTAAAAGCAATATCAATTGTAATATGGAATATAAAAATAGTAGCAATGTAAATAAAAATATAAAGACTGAAATACATAATAAAACTACAGATTTAAATGTAAAAATCTTAGAAAATGATTTTCACAAGTCTATTTTAACTAATGATAGTATAGAAGAACGCAATATCACAGAACAAGAAACGTCTTATAATCAATGTAAATTATGTACCGAATCATTTAAGACAAATGATGAATTAAATGTACATTTATTGAAACACAATGATATACAGTTATATCAGTGTTCTAAATGTAAGGAAGTATTTACTAATATTTCACTTGCAAATACACATGCTTCGAAAGCACATGTTGAAGATCAAGATTGTGTTAACATTTTACCAGTCTCATATAAAAATGAAATAGGACACTTCCTTAATGATGTCTCACTTTTTCCACAAAATAATGTAGAAACATTAAAGTCAAATACTTTTGAACATACAGAGATCGAGAATAATAGATCAGAAATAAAAGATAATTCGGCATGTACTACAGGCAAGTTAAAATTAATAATTTTTCATATATATTAATAATTATTATATTAATATATTATAATTATCAAAAGGAAATATATTCAATTTAGTTTTTTATTATAAATATAAAAATTTTATTTTTTAGAAAATAAATTTGCTGAAAGTAATGAAATTAATTCCATGGATGAAAAAACCAAGATCAATTTAAATTCTGCCTCTTGGAAATCGGGAAGAATATCAAAATATAGTTTAAAACCATTAAAATATACATGCCCTACGTGTAATAAAAAGTGGAGAACGTCTGCAGAATTAAAGACACATATTAAATCTCATTCAAATATAAGACCATATATGTGTGAAAAATGTGGTCAAGCTTATAAACACAAACATGCTTTAGAAATACATATTGGTATGCACAATGGAATAAATCCATTTCAATGTAGCTTTTGTAAAAAATGTTTTACTCAAAAGGGTGCATTAATGAGACATTTACCAATGCATACTGGGGAAACTCCATATCAATGTGAATTATGTGGTAAAAGATTTGTACATCATACATCGTACAACATGCACGCTTTATCTCATACTGGAAAAAAATCTTATCAATGTCATGTAAGTGATCATCGATATTAATCATGTATATGCGCATAGCAAGGCTATGCGAAGCTTAAAACATTTATACAAAGTGAAATTTAATGTGTTCTTTTAAGGTATGCGATTTATCACTGCTTTCTACATCACATTTAAAAAGACACATGCGAGTACATACGGGTGAAAAACCGTATAGCTGCATGTTATGTGGAAAACGTTTTGCTGAGCGATACAATTTACTAGCTCATCAAAAAATACATAATACATCAGAAGCAACAGCAAAAGATATTGAAAAATTACCAAACATGTCAGTGCAAGATTTTTAAGTATCCTTTATATCTTTTTATTTATATATTTATTTATAAATAAATATTAAATATTGTCTCTCATTGCATATTTATGCACAGGTGTAATCAGTGCAACTCATTATATCAGAAAGGACACACATGTAATGAGCATACAAAACAACAATGCAATTCAGATAATAATATTACAACCACAGAAAAAGTAAGTAATTATAATTGTAATCTACAATCCTTTGAACAATCAAAACTTTATAAATTACATAATAAAAATCAACAGCAGAATTTAAAGAATATTAATTCTGATAGTAATAAAACTTGGGTAGAAATAAATCAATCAAAGTTAAATTGCACTAATAATGATACAGAATTCTTATTATTACAAGATTCTTCGTCACAAGGTGACACAACTCCTGTAACTATTACATTTAATGATCATAAAATGTCTGTAGGAAATAAAAATTATAATACAAGTTTAAAAATCATAATAGAATCTTCCAATGTCTCCATTCCAATTAATAATCAAGTTATAATAGATGATACACATATATAATTCACGGCTATATTCATGGCAATAATATTGAGATTTGAATTTTACGTTTTTATAGATACTAAAATTTTCTAAATTGAAAATAGAACTATCGTACAAAGATACAATATGAGACACATAAAAATTGTTGTACATTTTGAAAATATATATAATTTTATAAAAAAAGAGTTTTACAATTTTATAAAATTCTGTAATGATAAAAACAAAAATATACAACCCTATAGGGCATATTTTACGAATTTTGTTCTCTTGCATTTTTACTACACTTTAAAGAAAAGCAAATGAAAATAATATATTTAGATAAATAAAATATTTAATAAAAAGGAAAAATGAAGACAAACAGCTCATTGTCCAAAAACATATATATATATTTTTTATTTGTACAATTGTATATTATTAAAAAAAAAATAGAACATATATCTCTTATTTTATAAGAATATGTTTTATAGTGTGAAATTATATTGTCAGTATTAAATGTCTTAATATATTTAAAAAAATTAAGAAATATATATTCTGGTTTTTGTGATTTATAAGTACAAAATATATAATTTTATAATGTAAGCTTCCTTGCTTAATTTTAATCGATTTTTTAGTTCTTAATAGCAATTTAATATTTAATAAAAATGGTATTGATAAAAAAATATAGTTATACCAATCATTATGTATAATTATAGTGTACAAATAAATTAACGAAACCGAATTTTAATATCCCTTTTAATTGTAGGTAAAATAAATATTATTGTCCTTTTTATCATACTGTTGTGGTATCTGTTTCTAATATCTTTTTTGTCTTATATTGTCAATAGATAAAGATCTGCAAAGTTAATCATATATGATAAAAATTCTAAAAGCTAAGGAGATTAATTTAAAATTAATATTAATTATAATTAATGTTGTTTCTTAATTAATTTAAAACATTAGTAAAAGTTTAATACAAATTTGATTAGAAAGCATGTATCATACTCTTTCATTTTATCAATAATGGATTGAATATGACCAGGAATGGCCACTTGTAGAAGATACTTAATTTCTGGTATTTGTTCCAAATTCTGAAATAATTTCTTTACGCATGTTTTTCGAATAAAATTTTTCAAGACATTAAATGCTTTGATATAATCATCTGTTAATAACTGAAATATATGATAAACGAGTTAATATAATAAAATTAGTATCCCTTGCAGTGTTGGGCAATATTAAATATTTCAATACTAGTATGTGCTTTATAGGATAAATATATATATACATATATATGTTACCACAAGAGAAAAAAAACCAGGATTTTTTTCATGGTGTTCTAAATATATCTTCCTTGTTTGCAAAACAGTTTCAACAAACATACGTTTTAAGTTTTCTGACTTTTTATTGTCATTATCTTCACATTGCTGCGCGGACGAACAAAGATTATTATTCACAAATTAGATTATGGTTTAGTTCAACATAATAAAAAAGAATAAATATTTTTGTCCAAATTATTATTAAAACTAATTAATTATTGTTAAAGAATGTAGAATTACTGAAGTTAGTAATGTTTCTTCACTAGAAATAGTCTCATTAGAATCATCATCAGTAAAAATCTTATGTTCGATCTCATCATTGTCTTTGTTCTGGTACAAAATTCCTTGTTTTCTATGCATAGATTTTATATTGTATACAATTACATTTGATTCCTCATCTAACAAGATCTATATATAAATTCTCACATTGAGTATAATGTGTATATCAATGTAAGTACATACATAAATATATGTATTTAAAAATATGTGTGTATGTGCGTGCGCGCGCGCGTTACCCTTAAGCCATTCAATTGTTGGTACTTGTCAATTGGTTCTTGAATTTTTATCAGTTTTGGTAATGTAGTTCTACTTTCATATATTATATCGGTTGTTGTTGCTCCATAACACTGAGGTCTAACATACATACTATATCCAGGTAATTCTAAATTATTCATTATCTGTGTAATATGTTTATATTTATAGTAAAGGCATATTCCAAATAATATATAATTATTAAATAATATACAATTGTTTCTTTTACCTGCTCTATGATACTTGAAATAAAGTTCAATATACTGTTTTTGGATTCTTTCTTTACATGTGTATGCTTGCCTACGTTAATAGCAAGCAAATCTCTTACACTATCTCGAATCCAAATATAAATATCAAATTTATCCTCTATCTGACGTTGGTGTCGAGTAATATCATTTGTAATTACGAAAATAGGTTTAACATTTAAATAACGATTGTATATTTGCATAGTTGTCTGCAAGTCTGTTTGAGTTATACCAATTTTTTTTTCTATTATCAGAGAAGCAATTTCATTCATATCTATTTAAAAATTATAATAAAAATATTTAGCAAGATAAGAAAAAATAAAAGAATAGAAGTAATTTGACGTGAAGCATATTTTATGACTAACGAAATCCGTAGCTATTCCCTAGCAGTTCTTGGATTCCTAAAAAGTTACCACAACAAGCTATTTTATTAAAATCTTCTCGGTTTACAAAAATAAATGACTTATTTGCATTTTCATCAGTTTCTGATTGTTTAGTAGTATACCATTTGCAGTATTTTATCTGATGTAAACATAAAAATGCATGTGAAAAAATAAATCACTGTTCTTATATAAAGTTAATTTACATACATATGATTTATGAAATTAAATAATGAATATTACCTTATTAGGAATTACACGTGATATATGTAAAGCTAATTTTCTCTTTTGTACTGCGGATGGACCTGTCAATATTAACAGCGGTGGCCTAATTTTATCATATGCAATTACATGTGAATCTATTTTAGGAGTACTCAAATGCTCTAATAAAGTCAGTCTGGTGATACTACGTGCAGTCATCAAATTTAATGATGGGGCAAATATAGTTGCTGCAGATATCTATATAAAGTAAAAAAGTATATATAATTATATTTAATGCTGGGATCCTTTTCTATCTTTTTTGTACCTTTTCTGTAATAGATACTTCTACACCATCAATGAACATAATACTTGGAATAGAAAATACAATTACATCTCTATAATTGGGCCACTTTGCACATGCATTACCTCTAAGGTCTATTTCATATATCGATCCTTTTAAATTTGATACCTCTAAAAGATCTATAATTTTATTAAATTTCAAATCTACAAAACGCAAACTGCATGCATCCTACACATATAACACTCAAATAATTATTTATATATATAATAAAATACGATTGAGAGAAAACAATTTTTTACTTTGAAGAAATTTAAGCTAGATAATTTATTATGTCCTAATATGATAGTCCTTAAATTGATTAAACTTTTTATACCACTACCCAATGTTTTATATTTATATGATGTTATACAATTTCCTTCTAAATTTAATTCTTTAATGTTTAAATTATCCAAATTTTCAATATATTTTATTGAATTATAAGATAAATTTAAGTAGTGTAAATATCTGAAAAAATGACACAATAATTATATTACACATTTAACAGTAAAGACATTCTTTCATTTATGTTATATACTAACTTTAAATTATGCAGTCCAAAAATAACTTCAATTTCATTATAAGACAAATCTAATCTAACAATACTCCAGAAACTACTTAAATCACACATTTCAGTTATATGATTATGAGATAAATTTACATAAGTCAAGTACCAAGGCGGTGTAAAATTTAATATATCTATGAGTTTATTATGCGATGCATTTAAATATATTAAGTAAGGAATTCCACTTAGAGGCATTAAATTTGTAAGATTATTATATGCCAAATCAATGTATTGTAGATAACGATGATAATATAAAACAGTGATATCCGTAAGTGACTAAAAAAAAGATCAGTCAAATTAATATATTGTAATCTATCCATGTAATTTCTTTCAATGTTATTATTACCATCTTTCTCATAATGCATTTTGCCAAAATATAAAGTCCAGATTCTGGTGATTTTGTTAAGAATGAAGATCCAAGTCCTATTAATCTATCAGAGAAAATACCATTCTTTTCTAAGTTGTCAAATGAAACATCATTTATATATCTCATTTTGACAATAGATGATTCCTCATCTTCCCATAATTGTATGTCTAAAGTATATCTGCCCCAATTACTTCTAATAATGCTTTCCTTTTTTGTTAATAGTTTGAAATATTGTGAATTATCCATGTTTAATTATATTTTTCATTTATTGATAAAGATATAGTTCCTATCTTTTACTTAAATCGCATATGTTTATAAAGTGTAATAGTTATTTATCATTACTAGTTTAAAAATATAGAAACTTTTTTTCAATCAGTAATGTAAATCAAATGAACATCGCATTATATACAGCTTCAAGTATGTTAATAAATTTATGAAATATAAAACAATATACATATCCATATATATATATATACATATGCATATATATTATCTACCTTTTAATTTACATCTCTTATAATAAATCTTATACTTAATTGGTCGCTAATTTTTCCAGTACTGTTCCTGTTAAACGATATTGATGCCAGCCTGTTTCTTCTGTTAAATTAATACCACCTAGACTTTTATAAAACTCTTGTGCTGGGTTCCAATTGAGGACTGAAAAATCCAACCTGCAGCAATCATTATCTTTTGCTTTCTGCAATAAAGAAATTTGATTAAGATTTCATTATAGTCATGTTTATATCTTCTTTATAGTGAAATAATATGATTACTTGAATATACTCCAAATAAATCTATTTAATTACACATACTTTTGCAATAGTCTTCAAAAGTTTAATACCAATATGTTTTCTTCGAAAATTAGGTGTAATATAAAGATCTTCCAAATACATAGCTCTTCCACCCCATGTTGAATAAGTATAATATGCTAATGCATAGCCTATTACTTGTTGATCAACTGTTGCTACATAGCAAATAAATAGGGGATGCTTTGTATCAAATCCATCTCGTTCTAAAGCTGAAAGTATATAATATATGTATATATTCAAAAAGTATGCATTATATAATTATTAATTTTACTTTTATAATCGATCTTTGGTTCATTAGGCATCTTCTCATAATCAGCTAGCTCCTACGATATATAATAATATTATTGCAAACCTTTCAAAAAGTAATATAACATAAAAATTTTGTATTTTATTTACCTGTATTAAAGTTCTTATAGCAAAACAATCTTCACGTTTGGCTTCACGTATTTCTACCATATCCATATTTAATTCCTAGAATTAGATTCTTTATATTTATTACAATTAAAAAATAAGAGTATAAAATAATGTTCTACCAATAATAGATTGTTTTTTTTTTACGATAAAACAATAATAGAATATAAAGAAAAGAATTCCTAATTTAAAGAAAGATATTATATAAGTAAATCTCTTATTACGTCACGTAATTTTAATGATAATTGCTGATAATAACTAATAAGCACATTATTATACTTATAAATATTATTGGTATTCTTTTAAAAATCGCGCACTTAAGGTGATGATGTCACAATGTGCTGTTAGTAAAATCTGTCTAGTCTAATTGTTTTTATGGTTATTCACACGCTATTGGTTTCATCGATTTTATATTTCGACCGAGATATTAGCTCATTTCTTTTATCAATCACGAACCAATTAGCGAATAACATTGGGCAATGGAAACGCCATCGTGTAAATATTGTGTGTAATTTCGTTTCTAATTGGACATACGCTTGCGCCCTCTGGTGACATGAACGATTTTACATTAAAGTCGACATTCCATTGTCAATGGTAGTCCTGTTAATGCTTTGTGCCAGTGTGGTGGTAGAGAAAACGTTGCATTGGTTAGGTTCGTTTAAAACTGTTGTTCGCGAGATAATAGTGAAAGAAAATATAATAAGAGAACAAAGAACACATCGAAAATGTCAGAAATTGACGCAAAAGTTAATATGTCGCTCGGTAAGTGGCTAGAGTCCCGAAAATCTACAAATTTTGCTGATATTCCTGGGTGAGCGTATGGCTGCATTCTTTCCTTTGCACTACACAAAATGGCGGTGAAATTGCCCGGACGTAACTACGTAATGTTTCTTTCCATTTCTTTCCAATCGAACGCAAAATCGAAAAAAATACGACCTACGAGAACAAGATAATTTCCGAGGGAATACGAAGCAGATTGATTCTTTTCGCATTAAAAATAAGTTTAATTATTTAATCCGATACTGGGAAACATTGCGCAACAGAAAGATGTGTGTGAGAGAGAGAGAGAGAAAGAGAGAGAGAGTGAAACAGATCATTTCTGATATACTGGGCAACTCACCGAGAATGCACGAATGACTCAGCCTCTATAAAAAGCAATTTCCTGTCGTGTTTGCGTAATAAAAATTCTATTTTCGTGGATATTCCATATCTACTATTATTTTGAATTATCACTTCTACCAGGAGCATAGCTTATGTATTGATACACAAGATAACGAATATGGTCATTTTTTGTGAAGGTCATACACGAGGTGTAGTATAAAAAAAGAAAAAGAAAAAAATACCATTATTGGTAAAAATTTATTGCAATGATCTCTCCAAGACAAAAAATCTCATCAGCGAAATATCGATATATCGATATATCGAAATAACGCAAAATTGGAAGACCATGCAACAAGATATTTTTATCTATGTCATATAAATCCAATTTTGATCAATGCTATACATACTAGAAGTGGCGCACAGTTCACCAATGAAGTATTATATTAACTTCTTTGCAATCTGTTATGACCAGAAGAAAGAAGAAATAATGAATTCTATATTTTTTTCGAGTATCCAAATAATACGAAATTTCACAATACAACCAACAGGGTCGCTATCTAAAGGATGATATATTTTGAAAAAAAATAAAAAAAATAAATAAATAAAAAAAAGGTTTCATCAACTTTACTTGCAACTACATAATATCAAATAATAAAATATCTGTAGTGATTCGTACTACATATTTATTATAACTGATGGATATCAAGCATTTTGTCATATTATCATTTTGTAATATTCTTCCATATAAAGAGTGTCTGTGTTCTTTAATATCATATAACATGGACGATTAAAATATAAATCTGCATACATTTTTATAAAATGTTTCCGATAAGAGTGAATCTTGGTGTAAAGATAATTTATTTAAGAAGTGCCGAATGTTGTCTGAAATAGAAAATAGAAAAGTGGAAACGATCTACAGTATACAAACTATGAATTCAAATCATGCATTGCAACATGTTTAAATAGCCTTCACATTAAGCTGATACATCTCTGGAAAGAAAAGTAAGAATGAAATATTATACAACCGAATCCTTGGGGTTTATTGCAATATATAAGCAAACTAAAAGATACTGGAATATTCTTGAAAGATGATAATTTGGAAAGATGACTGGAATATTCTTCGTGGGAAACAGACCATCATATGTCTTTAAATTGCCAAAGATATATATTACGCAGTGAATGAATTGAGGATAAACCAATATGAACTATTTACGAAGAAATACTTTGTGAAATATACGAAGAATAAATTGAAGAATCAAATATTGGGAGCAATATTATAGATCAAAAACATAACATAACATCTGAATTATAATATATACCATATATGTAGAACTTGAATGAAAGATAATAGTAATAGATAAGGAAAGAAAGAAGAGATGATTTGGATCGCTAGGACTTTCCATCGTATACTGGACATGGATTATAAATATTGATCATTGTAGCTGTGTTATTTTAAAAGAGATGAAAATTGTACTACTAGTTCCTTTATTTTAATCATAGATATGCAAAGCAATATATTTTAAACAAATTTGTAATGTTAAATATTTTTTTCTCATTTTTAACTTATCTATTCGTAGTGATTGAAATCTATGAATAGATTCACTATGAAAAATTATAGATATATTGGATGTATGATTTTACAAAAAAAAAAAAAAAAATGAAAACTTGTAGTCATAATTAGAAGTTTGTAGTCACAATTATAAATAAATGCAAAGGAAGAAGAGAACATTCTTAAAAAAATAAAATAAATATAGTTTGTTATCTCGCATCATTCTTTAGGAATTTCTAATTGGAAATTTTGCCTAGTTGAAATTAAAAATATTAAGACAATTAAATCCTTCAGCCAGAATTGTATGCTCACTAAAACTTGTGAATTTTCTTCCTTTTAAGATGAGATCATTAAGATGGAGAAAAAGGAAAAAAAGAAAAAGGCTAATACAACAAATGGAAAAGCTGGTCCTAAACGCAATCGAGGGAATGCAAGAGGACGAAATGGACTTAGAGGCAGAGGTGCAAGAACTAAACGTAATATTGGCACATTGAAGAAAGAACAGAAATGGCAGCGTGGCCAAAATGCCAATTTACGTGGTAGTTTTACCAAAAAACGTTTTACCAAGAATGGTGGAGTTGCTTCACAAAATGTACTAGCTTCAAATCAAAAAGCTAATGTAAGAGGAAATTTAAATGTACGCCGTGGTCGTGGAAATCGCTATGGTTTAACCCGTAGTCGAAGTAGAACCAATTTGACTTTCACAAAAGCTGGATTTTTTACTGCCAATAAAACTACACTGAAAAGAACAAACAGCGTGGGTAGTGTGAGAGATCCAACTTCCGTTCACAATCGATTAGGATACCAAAGTCCAGCACAAATTGCTTATCGAAATCACGTTAAAAGAGCTAAGCAACTTCTTCTTCAGAGACAAAATCAACGGCTTAACTTCCAGAATCAATTTAGAGTATGTTATCGTATTTAATATTTTATTCAATTATTTCATACAGTCGTGTAATTTTAAATGTTAATTTCTAAAAAAAAATATCTTATTAGATGTTACAAGCAGGAAAGTCTTCGATTTCACTACAGCAAAGACCATTGGAACGGCGACAACAAATTTTAACATCACAAAGAAGATTTACTACTGGTGGTTTACGTTCGGATCAAATTGCACGTGCTCAAAGAAGAGCTCAATACGAACAGAAACTTATGAGGATCAAGTAAGAGAATTATTTTTTATTTTTTAAACTAAATTAGTAAATATAATATCGTGCGCGTTACTATATTCTTCATTAATATTTGTTTATTTATTATATTTATATATATATATATAAAACAAATGTATTTTCTTAAATTTCCATCTTTTTAATTAATAAAATGTATGTTATATTTATTACAGCTCTGCACGGATCACACCCTCAAATGTAAATTTCATGTGCACTCTAGGCAATGATTATACACCAAATACACATGAACATTCCATAAGCCTTGCACAGAACAGAAATGAAAGAAGTATGAGTGGTTTTCACCAACTGCTAAGAGGGCGTTCACCAATTACACAAACTATACAAAATTTAAACATGGTATAAATGAATAACTTATTCTTGAGATTGTTATAATCAAAAGTTAATGTAATTCTTAAATTGTTTTAATTATTTATTAATTTCTTCCAGATTGGTCGATCTCCTGTATTTGGTCGACAACGTTCGCGATCAAGATCACGCTCCCGTTCACGCACACGTAACGTTCCTATGTCTGATTCAGGAACTGATTTAGATGATCGTACTTTTAGTAAAATTATGTATAGTATATCTGCAAGTCTCGGCGTAACAGGACGGACTCTTAATGATAGATTTAGTTTTTAAATGCAATAAAACAAATTCATCTTACATTCAGAATTAAAGACTGGCAAATTCAGTGCACATGAATTATAAGATTTTCAATTTTAATTATAGATGGGGAGATGTGCTGTTTTTTGCAACTTAGAATTATAAACATCATCTAACATTGAATAAATGTCTATAATATCGATTCAGAGTTAATCAAAGTAACTCTGCTGTTACATTTAGTCTTATTTTATCTCCAGTAATATAATGTCTTTTATTATGCTTTTTTTTTTATAAAAAGAAAAGACAGCATTTGTTATAAAAGAATTGTTACTGTAATATATTTAAGCATAATTTCCCCTCTATTGATTTATGATTGTATATTTCGTGCGCATTTATATATATGTGTATATGTATATGCACACACGAATATATATATATATATATTATATTATATTATATATATATTATATATATGCATACATGAAAGCTCGATAAATTACAAAGTTGGATTTTTTCTTCTACGATACATAAGATATGTTATTTGCTTTTTATTACATAACAATAGTGTGTATTCATATAGATACATATTTATATTATTTTGCAAATTAATTTTTTGTTTCACAATAATCTGCTTAATGTTATAAATGTATCTACTTTTTTTCTTTTTTTTTTTTTTTAATTATTATTTTTATTTATACAGTTTTTGTCTTTACTGCAGAGAAAACAAGTTAAATAAAAATTTTGTTATTAGTTTAATTAATATTGACAAAATGAAATAAACATGTTCAATACTCTATTAAAAGTGGTTTATACGTACAATTCTAAAGATAATTCCTTAAATGTTGACATCAGCTTTCCTATTACTAATCTACGTATATAAAAGAATAAGATAACACAAACAAAAATCTAATAAAGAGGTTTAATGTTTATTCGAAAAAATAGATTATGAAGTCCAAAAGTCTATAATCTATTTTTGCTTTCTATGCGTGATACGACCATGCTTATATTTTTTTACATATCTGTTTTTTGACCTTATCAATTGCACTGCATGAAACAGTGTATTTATAATTTCCAATAAAACCAGATATATACGTCATATGTCCAGAAGTCATTGCCTACTTTGTTTTATTTATTTATTTTTTTTTTTTGATGCAAACAAAGAATATATATATAAGTAACTTGGAAGTGTAATAAAAGTACGTACGAAAATAACTGTGATATTAATCGTATAACATTCGTTGCTTTTTTATAAACCTTAACTTTTACAAACGGCATCTATTTTGATAAATTTAAATATAAATTTAATAAATTGATTCGATTTTTAATAATAATTTATACCATGTCACTGCCATCATCTTTATTAGTAGGGCGACAAATTTTTAATCACTGTAATCAGGTACATTATTTTTTTATAAAAATATCAATATATTATTTTATAATTATTTCACAAAACTAAAAACATATATTAAAACATTTCTTATAATTTAAAGTGTCATACATTTGTTATTTTGGTTATATGAAAAATTTATTTTTTTAGTTTCTTAGAAAAAACCAGCTAATAATAAAACAACAATTACGATATTTGAATCTTCATGAAAATATTGCATACAGTCTTTTAAAAGAAGCTGGAATTCCAACACCACCATTCGGAGTGGCTAGAACACCCGATGAAGCTGCTAAAATAGCTACTGAACTAAAGTCACAAGATTTAGTTGTAAAAGCACAAGTACTTACTGGTGGTAGAGGGAAGGGTCATTTCCAAAATACAGATGTTAGTGGAGTTGTTATGTGCGATTCGTAAGTATTTCTATAGTTACTAAGCCAAAACATATTTAAATAATTACTTTATTATTATGCCGATATCTTGTCATTATATTTAGTGCAGAGAAAGTAAAGCAGATATCAGAAATTATGATTGGAAAATTATTGATCACTAAACAAACAGGAGCTGCTGGAAAAATTTGTAATTCAGTGATGGTGACAACGCGCATGTATCCAAAAAAAGAATATTATCTTTCAATAATGTTGGAACGTTCTTTTAATGTAAGTCTACAGTTAAATTAAGCATAAAAATAAATAATCAAAAGGAAAGACATTATATAAATAAAATAAATTGTTTACTTTTATTTATTATTAATTCATACAGAAGTTATTTGTAGGGAATTGTTGTGATAGCGTCTAGTAGAGGTGGAGTAAATATTGAAGAAATTGCTGCTACTGATCCTGGAGCTCTCCTTTATGTACCAGTTGATATAATTGAAGGTCTAACAGAAGAAAATTTAAATTGTATTATTCAGAAATTGGGCGTTAAAGGACAAGGCAAAGATATTGTATCGCTTATTGTTTGTAACCTTTATGAATTATTTGTTGAAACGGATGCTCTACTAATTGAAATTAATCCACTTGCAGAAGATATTTGCGGCGAATGTAAGCAATGATTAACTTATGACAAGAATTTAAACAAACTGAAATTTAATTGAATATTTTTTCAGATTATGCTTTAGATTGCAAATGTAATTTTGATGATAGCTCTAAGTTTAGACAGAAAAAATTATTTGCTTTAGAAGATTGGTCTCAAAAAGATCCCAATGAAGCACGAGCAAGAAAGTCTGACTTAAATTATATTCAGTTAGATGGGATTGTTGGTTGTATGGTAAATGGTGCAGGTTTAGCAATGGCAACAATGGATCTTATATCTTTTCATGGTGTTAGACCAGCTAATTTTTTAGACGTAGGTGGTAGTGCCACAAAAGAGACTATTACAGAAGCATTTACAATCATAACTACAGATCCAAAGGTATGGAGAAAAATAATACATCTTATAAGATGATGTATTGCATTTAAATAAAAAATGATAGGTAAAAAATAAAATATAGACGATAAACAGACATACCAAATTATAAAAATTCTATATCTTTAGGTTTTAGCCATTTTTGTTAATATATTTGGTGGTATTATGAGATGCGATATCATTGCAGAAGGAATCATTGCAGCTACTAAAGAATTGAAAACAAATATTCCTATAATCATCAGGTTGGAGGTAATGATAAACAATAAATATAAGAGTTGAGAAAATAAATAGAATATAAATACTAATTGAATTATTTTATCTAGGGTACTAATGTAGAAAAAGCAAAAAAATTAATATTTGAGTCAAAATTGAAACTTATCTTTATAGATGATTTTGCAAAAGCAGGAGAAGCAATCACCAAATTTGCAACTATTATGAGCCTTGCAAGATCTTTAAATCTAGATGTTAATTTTGTATTAAGATCAAATGGAACAAAGGATAAGGCGATAAAGTGTTGACAAATTAAAAGAAATAAGATGATAAATATAAGAAAAAAATTAAGGAAATAAGTTATTAAAGGCTTCTACACAAAATATAAATTTCATTTATACAATTACCTATGGCAATGAAAATCATTAATAAAATGTCATATCTTGTTAGAAAAAACAAAGATTAAATCTTTATTGAATAAAGTGACCTTTATTGTAAATGTACAAATTTAATAAAATAGAGATTATTGTCTTTTTAATCAAATATATATATATATATATATAAATTGTTCATTTATTTACCTATAGAATAACGTAATAACTATAAAATGTCTTCGCAACCACTGCTCAGTGCAACTCATTGAAAAAAGATCCTTATGGTGATCATATATATCGGTTTACGTCACGTTTCAGAAGGAAACGTCAAGAAAGGCGGGGACACAATGGCGAAAGCAGCATTTGGTGGCAGTCTATTGCCAACACTTTACCAAGATGGCTACAATGTTGTCTCGGACGATTTCACTCGCGGAGTGTCTTACCCGATTAAATGGTTCCAAGGTACGTTAAAACGAGAAATAAAAGATTAATATCGTTTCGGAAGATAGATTATGTTAAAGAACGGTTAAATCTTCAACATTTTCTTACGCTTAAAGATTATAAGGACATGTAGAAGAGGGGCGATCCTCCATATTAGATGATGTAGTCTGCTAAATTAGGCGCCAGGGTCAACCGATTTGAAGCCAAGGGTGTCGGTCTCACGTAAAATCTGATTTTCTTGAAAAAACTATAATGACAGTTATATAATTATCCCATATTATCTTCCGCATTCCTCTTTTTATCTTTTCATTATCAAGGTCAAGCTTTCTGCGCATTTAATTAAACGTTATTGAATTACTTTCGACGGAATAATAATCCACAGTTTTCCACATTTCTAATTTAAATTTCGAACGTCAAAGTTTTATCATTTCGATATATTGATGTTTATTTATTTTTGTGAATTCGGTATAATTTTTTTAACATATTATATGTATTATATATATATATATATTAATTATATATATTATATAATTATATACATATAATTATATAATATATATATATATATATATGACTATTTACATAAGTTGTAGATTAAAACAAGTTCATATATTTTATTTTATAAATGACAGTAATATTTTATTTGTACTTGACAAAAGAAGGTCTGTGCCAAGTTATATGAAAAAAAGATAATATAGTTCAATGTCAATTGTCTTTTGCATGTAGATTTATATTTAAATGTTGCACAATATATTTATGGCTTAATTTAAGACCATTGATAATTATTCTTATGCGAAATGGTCTTGTCCTATTAGAGAAAACAAATTTAATATAATATTCTGTAATTATTATTTATATGTCAGATAATATGTTATTTAACATTTGTTAAAAATTTTCTTGTTTTTCAGATTTTAGCCTGCAAAAGTAATTTAAAACAAACAATAAGAAATCTCAATGTACACGAACACATCAGTTACAGTTTACTTAATGAAGCTGGTGTACCTACTCCCAAATTTGGCGTTGCAAAGACGCCAGATGAAGCAGCAAAACTTGCAGCTGACTTGAAGACAAAAGATATTGTCTTAAAAGCTCAAGTTCTCGCAGGAGGTAGAGGTAAAGGACACTTTAAAGATTCCAGTATTAGTGGTGTAAAGATGTGTGAAACGTAAGTTCTTTACTTTATTTTTAATTTTAGTGACACAATATTATTTAAATCGATAAGAAAACTTTATTATTATTATTATTATTTTTACATTTCAAATATTTCTTTTTCATTGATAGACCAGAAGAAGCAAAGACACTAGCAAGTCAAATGTTAGGTAAATTACTAATTACGAAACAAACTGGCGAAGGAGGTAGAATATGTAATGCCGTCATGGTAACGCAACGTATGTTTCCGCGTAAAGAATATTATTTAGCGGTAATGATGGAACGTGCCTTTGGCGTAAGTGATCAAAGTTTTCGAGTATTATTTATATTCACATATATAAATTTCTATTAAGAAATTTAATTTTATTACGACCCAGGGTCCTGTTATAATTGCATCCAGCCAAGGTGGAGTAAATATTGAGGAAGTAGCTGCAACAAATCCTAGTGCCATAATGTATGAACCCATTGATATTAATAAAGGCATAACCAAAGAACAAGCGGAGCGTATTGTCACAAAACTTGGTCTTCAAAATGTAAAGGATTATATTTCCAAAATTATCATGAATCTTTATCAAATGTTCCTTAAGAAGGATGCTCTTCTGTTAGAAGTAAATCCTCTTGCCGAAGACATCAATGGAAATTGTAAGTAATTTTATTGATAATATTACCGTCGTATTACACGATATATAACATCAGTTTATTTTTAAATTTTAGATTTTGCGTTAGATTGCAAATGTAGATTCGACGATAATGCCGAATTCAGACAAAAACAATTATTTGGATTAAGAGATTGGACTCAGGAAGATTCTAAGGAAGTAGAAGCAGCCAAATTTGATTTGAATTACATTGCACTTGATGGAAATATCGGTTGTATGGTTAATGGAGCTGGATTAGCTATGGCTACTATGGATATTATTAAATTACATGGAGGCGAACCTGCTAATTTTCTTGACGTTGGCGGCGGCGCAACTACCAGTGCCGTAAAGGAGGCATTTAAAATCATTACTTCTGATTCAAGAGTAATCTGAAATAATTTTTATATAATAACATTATCTTTGTTTTCAGATAGTATTTAATATTCTATGATTTTTATAATTTACAGGTGCATGCTCTTTTGGTTAATATCTTTGGTGGTATTATGAGATGTGACGTTATCGCAGAAGGTATTATTGCTGCAACCAAGGAACTTAGTCTTAAAATTCCTGTTGTTGTTCGATTGCAGGTACAACATTTTAACGTTTAATATTCGTACATTATAATCTTTTTCACTTAAATATCATTTAATAATATACAATATAAATTTGTATAATTGCAGGGAACCAATGTTGACGAGGCTAAAGCTTTGATTGCAAATGCAGGATTAAAAATCGTTCCAATTGATGACCTCGATGAAGCTGCTCGTGTCGCAGTAAAATTATCAACCATTGTTAAATTAGCACAGTCCGAAAATCTTAGTGTCAATTTTGAGATACCCGCAATTTCATAATTTTAGTAATGAATATAAAACTTATATATCAGCAAAACTATTACTGATATCTGTTCAAATATTGTCAAATGGTTTCAAAGAACGTTTGAAAGTAATATCTGTAGTAATAACTTCTCATATCACTTTTATTATATAATATTTAAAAAGTGATGCTTTAAGCAATTACATTAAATCAATTTATTAAGTAATTTTATAAAATCATTTTTGGAACAATTTGGAAAGAGAAAAGAACATTTATTAGTTTGAAGAGAGCTTTATTTAATGACGTGTTCTATTTCATAAATGACGAACTTTTTCTTTTCTTTTTTAAGACAGGCACAATTTCTTTAATAGATTAACATATGAAGATAAGTATGACTATAATTTATTGTTTACCCTTTGACAGGGTTCTGTGATTCAGTATTAAAAGTTAAGTTATGTGTTACACACGCGTAGATATATGAACATAAACGTGTGGTGTGTATCGATTTGTTTAAAAACGTAACACATGCTTATTTAACTGAAGATCAAATTCAAAACATACCATTAGAAAAAAGTATATATATATATATTATACATGTATAGCATGTGCGTTGCATATATTACATATACGCGCGTGCACGATCGAGTGTACAAATTTCTTTATTATTTTACGTTGTTTTAGTTCATTTTATGATTTATGAAATTGTTTTTATTAATAATTTCTTATACTACAACATAATATAATATGTGAGATAATAGTTTACATATATTTTACATGTATATTGAATTTATTTTTTTACATCTGTTATATATATTTTCGAAATAGTACATTTTGTCCATTTTTCAAAGAAATACTCGAATATGCAGTGTACATCATTACAATCTTGCTTACTTATTCATTTAATTTATGTGTAGATGTTATTGAAAGTTATTAATAATACTAATTTGGACAAAAGGACCACATTAAAATGTCTCATTTGATATAAAACCACAAGATAATAATTTTCTTATATCGAGTGCGTGTGATATTAAAGAAATAAATTCGTCAAAATAAATACGTCAAATAGTTGTAAAACATAATACTTTTATTGAATTATATATATATATATATATATATGTATGTTTATGTATATGTATATGTATATAATATAATATAAACTGCCTAATGCTTGTTTAAGATATACGAAGCTAATATAATTTTAATCAATTATACTGTAATGATATACGCAATTATATTAAATTGATAATAAGAATGTAAATTTGTATAAATATATGAATTGTTTTTTTTTTTTTTATATATATTTTATTTTGATAGGAAATTACTGCGTATGTATTATTAATTTTGTGTGCAATATATATATATATATATATACATACATATACATATATATACATGCATGCGTCTAAGAAATGTGGCAAATAGTTTATTACGATGATATTCAAGCAAAATATAATTATAGAAAGATTAATTAAAAAATGAGATCAATTGGTCTATAATCGAATTATTATGATTAATTTGAATATGGATAAGAAGCGCGCGTTTGGGTGTATGAAGGTTTAACAAATAAACACATTAATGTATTACTGCGCCATCTAACTTCGCGGATACTGAATTAAAATCAGTCTTCTATTTTCTTTTGTTTTCTTTGTTTTTTTCAACGTCAACTCAGTAGGTATATACAAACTATTTTGCGTGTGTGATTTAACTTGACATGTCGATAACATCAAACCTAACAAAATGGTTACGGAGCTTCGCAGTATATCTTATATAAGATTAACCCTTCTAATACTTATTGCGTCATTTACATCACGTTCGGTACGTTTCAATTAAAATTACAAATTAACGGAACATCACAGATAGTGAAAACATTTTCAACGACATTCGCAAAGAAGAATTTTTAGCTTTGGTGAATTCTCATGTATATTATTATTCTCTCTTACTCCCTATTATCTCTTTATACGTAGACAGCTTTGATTTAGCTAAATTGCCGGAAACGTTTTATTTATTATCACTTATTCTCTTCTTCATCTGTAATAATGTCTCTCGCATCATTTTTCTTCTACGTATATACTTTCTTTCTTGTATTATTTCGTTTATCCTTCGTGAACAACGAAATATTCTAATTATGAAAGAAGTTAATTTTTGTTAATGGGTTAGTAATATTTTTAAATAATTTATTTGATACCACGCGTGTATATATATATATATATATAAAATTATAAAATTAAATGACAATAATGAGACTTTAAAAGTACGTATATTCTCTCGTCCTTAGGATGATGGTACGGAAAAATTGAATTTTCCGCCAGTTTGCTATCGTTCGATTATCGGAAGAGTCTGAAGTCGCGTTGTAAAAGAAAGCGGCATTCAACGCGTATTAATGGCAATTGGTGGCAATCGTGAAGAGGTACACAGGGCGCGGCAATGTTCAGTCGATTACTTGCGTGCGTTGTCGTCGCCGTCGTTCGCCGCCGCCGCCGCCGTCGTCGTCGTCGTCGTCGTCGTTGTTGTTCGTCGTCGTCGTCGTCGTCGTCGTCGTCGTCGTCGACGACAAGAAAAGAAGACAACCGTAAGAGCGAACGAGCGAGCGAGAAGGATTCGCGATGCGGTGCGTTCGTCGTCTCGTCGTCGTCGTCTTTCTTAACCGTAACAAGTTTTGGCTATAACAGGAGCGCCAGTTGTAGACAGTGTGGACAGTCGTAATATAAACGTAAGAAAAAAGTGCACGGTTTAGCGTGTAAATTCTATTGCGATACGTTTGTCTCTAAAGTTGTTCATAGTGCGTAAGGCGAGAGGAGGTTATCGCGTCGATGCTGCGTAAGAATAGAACGATCAAAATTGTGCGCGCCTTCCGCACGGGGTGTGAGATCATAGTCGGTGAAACATTATGACGGACGGTCGGCCCTTGCTGCTATACGAAGAAGGATCGTCCCTTCCTACTCTTTCCTTGTCTTCGAACGGAATCTTCGTACCGCGTATCGGAGGATAAGAAAACAAGAGATGAACGTACGTGAACCGAGCTAGATATACGAAAACATTATATATAATCCCCACCCCCTCTTCCCCACTCGGTACGAAAGTGAAGAAAAGGTTTTAAGACAAACGGATTCACTATTTTCGACGGAAGTTCTTCTCAGCTTACGATTTCACCTCGAGAGTGTCGACCGATCAGCGACCATGAAGAAACAGTTTTTCAGGGTGAAACAGCTCGCCGATCAAACTTTTTCCAGGTAAATCGTTTCCTTTACGAATTACGTTTCAAAGGGCAGATTCTCTCTCTCCCCCCTCGCGCCCCTCTCTCGATTAATTTACCTTCAAATCAAAGGAGTTTATTTTTTTTTCCTCCCATTTTTTCTTCCTTTTTTTCTTCTTTTTGGACGAGAATGTACTTTCAAATTTTATTATCTACTTCTCTCTCTCTCTCTCTCTCTCTCTCTCTCTCTCTCTCTCTCTCTCTCTCTCTCTCAACAAAAAATGTAATGTACAAATTGTATCTGATAATTTTTGTCCAATTATCAAAAATTAATGGTACAGTAATATTATGTATTTCCGTTCTTTTTCCTTTGTTTTTTCTTTTTTTTTTTTTAATTCTTTTTTATCGACTTTACAATAGCGATTAATAAGATATGTTGTATTGTCTTATTGATATTATACGTTCAAAGGTTATTGACAGACAGGAAAAGGAAAATCGAAGAGCATGCACTAAAATAAACCATGAGTCAGGATATCCCAAAAGTAGTTATTCCTGTTTAAGCTTCTTCTCTTTAGACAGACTAATGTTTTAACATCGTGTGTGTATATATATATATATATATATATATATATATATATATTGATCGCTCGTTATATCATACACCAGTTATTCGTTTATTAATTTTTTTTCTTCCTTTAAATAGAGCTGGCAAAACAGAAGTGCTCACGGATGATTTGCAAGCTGCGGACAAACATGTAGAGCAGATTAGAGCTGCTCTTACTGGCTTAAGTAAAAGGCTTGGCAATCAACCTAATCAAGCATTTACACAGGAACCTGCATTTAAGGAGAAACGTTTGGTAAATATTGGTTAATTAATTTAAAACAAAAAAAAAATCTTACTGCGATTAATTATGTGCCATGTTATATTCGTTATGATATATATTATAACACAGAGAGCGTATAACATAGAATTTAATTATTATTTATGCTCATTTATAATCATGTAATTGTATATAATAACGTATATTTATTTTAGAAAAAATGTCCCGAGTATATACTTGGACAAACAATGTTGGAAAATGCAACGGAGGATGGCCTTATGGGTTTTACTCTTTTAGAATGTGGAAGGGCACAAATGTCGTTAGCCAACGAAACGGTTGAACATGAAGCAAAGGTAGAACAATATGTTGCAGCTCCATTACAGCATATTTTAGATACTGACATTCCAAATATATTGAAACATAAGAGAAATTTGGCACGATTAATTTTGGACATGGACAGTGCAAGAACGCGCTATCAACAAGCTAGCAAGCATAATGCTGGTAATGAATATATTTTTTAAGTAACAATGTTCAATTATCAATAAAATAGTCGTTCGAATAGTTAGTCGCAAAACTTAAAAAAAAAAAAAATAGGAAAGTTTGTCTACGATCCCGGAGTAATAATAAATGGAAAAGAAAAAAGAATGTTTACTTTATATTATATTATATTACACATGTATAGGTACTGGTGCAACAAAAGCAGACAGTTTAAGAGAAGATTTAGAAGAGGCCGAATCTAAAGTCGAACAATGCAGGGATCAACTGGCTGCAGAAATGTTTCAATTAATGTCGAGAGAAACGGAACTAGCACAGACTATCATACAATATGTCAAATTGCAGAGAGCATATCATGAAAGTGCTTTACACTGTCTTGAAGATCTTATTCCTGGACTAGAAAGTTATATCAGTTAGTATATGGTTTTTTAAATATATATATATTTGATTCTGTTACGTTAATACGCATGTACATTTTGCAGATAATAATGAAATGAAACCTGTTTATGGTTATCCTCTCGAAGAGCATCTTAGAGTAACGAATAGGAAAATAGCATTACCTATACAATTATGCGTGTCCGCATTATTGCGCTTAGGTATGGAGGAAGAGGGTTTATTCAGAGTAGCTGGTGCCGCATCTAAATCTCGTAGAATTAAACTGAGTTTAGATGCATGCTGTTTGACTTTATCGACAGCTTTAGAATACAAAGATCCTCATGTCATTGCCGGTGCATTGAAGTCTTATTTACGTGAACTTCCAGAACCTTTATTAACGTTTAAGTGAGTATGATCATTGTAATACAGAACGTTCTATTTATAACGATTTATTATAATTGTTATTTTATTATTTTCTTAAAAGGTTGTACCCCGAATGGATGGCTGCTGCTAAAATAACACAAAATGACGTTAGATTACGTGCGCTCTGGGAAGTACTGCACAAGCTTCCTCCTGCAAACTTGGAAAATTTGCGATTCCTAATTAAATTCTTAGCAGTGTTGACCAAAAACCAGGATATAAATAAAATGTCGCCACAAAACATAGCAATCGTAATCGGTCCTAATTTGATTTGGAGCCCACAAGAAGATGTAAATACAATAGTGTAAGTTCCCTTTTATTTCATATCTATATCTTTCATACAGTACTTTTTACTTTATAATCAATCTATTATATTGTTTATATATATATATATATATATATATATATATATAAAATTGTATTATTTCAGAATGAATATGAGTACTACAAGTATCTCTAGTCTTATTGTGGATCAGTTGATAACATACGCAGATTGGTTCTTCCCAGGTGAAATAGATTTTGATCGTGACTTAGAAATTGGAATAGTCAATGGGTCGGAACCTCAAGTGATTGGTATGCGACGTTGCGTTTCAAACAGTAGTTTGAGCGATCACGGCGAAAGTCCACCCCAAGGCAGTCCAAAGCCTGCGGCTCGTCGAAAAAATAAGCCAGCGCCAACACCACCGAGTGGTACAACACCTGATAAAAATGATAAAAAGTGTGACGATAAACCGCCTCCGGCTCCAGATAAGCCGCCTAGACCTTTGATGTCAGCGACGCTTAACCGGGCAACATACAAGGCACAAAAGCACGAAGTAAATACGGAATTGTTGACTAGACATGAAAATAATATAGAAAAAGTTGAAAAAAATTCAGACGTAGAAATAAAACATATAGGCTTTGAAGGTATAATAGCTCAGGTGGATATTCAACCTGCGGACAATTGCGAGAGTGTTCCTGAAATGAATACTTCGCAATCCGAATTGGCTAAGAATAATATCGATACGGAAAAATATAAACTAGATGCATTGAATGCGGAGTTGCAAAAGTCTGAAAAAAGAAATGTTCCTGTTTCTATTGATAAAACTATAAGTAGCGTAGAGAACATTCAAAACAAGTCGTCTGTAGATATCGACAATTCGGATGTTACTTCGGCAAGACCTAAGCCATTACCAACGGAAAAACCTGCTCCGTCTACGTTAGAAAGGAGAAGGCCAGTTGCTGCCCCTAGAAATATTACAAACATAACGCATAATACAGGTCCGATTATATGCAAAAAAAAAAAGAATTAATACTTGATATTTACTTTTTTTTTTTTTTTCCTTTTTCATCAGAATAGTCCCATTTAATAGATAAAATTCTTATAGATGACACAGTCGAATTACGTAAGAAGTCTGATAGCAACAGTATAACGAATTTAAATGCAGGAGACAGAGGTAGTAAACCAGCAATTCCGGAACGACCTGCTGGCTTGGTTCGCCCGTCAAGCCTTATAAGACAGCAGCCACGTCAAAGTAATGAAAATTTAGACACGGAGTCAGGAGTAAGTATTTACACGTAACATATATCATTCCTGTATATTTATTAACAGGGAACAGATTTGATTCACCGAATGTGAATTTGTATGCGATAAAGATATCACTATATACAGGTATAGGTCTATTTTAAGTTAAATATATTATTTAAATTTCTTAGATAGAATGGTTAATTTGGTGGACAAAATTTGCCATTTTTCTGTAATAATGTACTTACTATGCGAATCCAAAGCAAAGTATTGCAACCTGGATATTGTGAAATAGAAATATGTAAGCTATATATAAATAATATTGCTTTCAGATATTTTTTTTTTTTTCCTTTCTCGTTTATTTTTACAATTTGTAACGAATGAGCATTAAATGGAATATATTAAGCTACGAATATTACTTTTTAACGATATATTTGATATATTTATCTTGAGTTTGGATGCGATAGACGTATTTAATAACATTGAGAATTAATTTTAATAAATCTGCAGCCCCTTACTTTGGAAAGGGCACACATGTACTCTGTGGACAAGCAACAGGTCAGTATAATACAAGTGCGTGGAAATGGCAATGTGTTCTGCAATCCAGGAGAGAGCAATGGCAACACAGCTTCGAACTTGCAGAGAAGTCCTAGTGTGGGTAGTCGACCTTCGTCTATGTCTTTGTATGGTGAACGACCAGAGAAACCTGCAAGACCAGACGTCCCAGACCAGGGGAAGGCACACGCAAGGACTAAATCCGAAGGCAACATTATCGATGTTCAAACACAAACAGAGACTGTAGTTGTGCTTAAGTCGCCGCAACAACCTGTTCCAGCATCCCCAAGATTTCATCAAAGGCCTCCTAGGCCACAACCGCCGCCACCTCCGCCTCCCTCGACTCGGCCTAAATCCGATCAGGAGAGTACTAATCTCTAAAAAAAAAAAAAAAAAAAAAAAAAAAAAAAAAAAAAAAAAAAAAAAAACTAAACTAAACGTAAAATGGTCTTTGTAATTATCGATAAGCAAATTAATGCGTCATCGATACTTTGTGTATGTTGTGGAAGAAGGTGTTCTCACATAGAGCGCTATGCTGTATGTGATTAAAAAAAAAAAAAAACAAAAACTTTCTATGAACTTTGAACGAAATGTTTATGTAACGCATAACTCTTTAAAAAAGAAAAAAAATAGAAAAAGAAAAGGGGAAAAAAAAACACAAAAAAATATTATACCTGATTTGCATATCTAAGCTGATATTTTTTTATGGCTTATCAAATTTTATACATTTTGTTAAGAAGTCAAATATAAACTGAAAATTAGCATTAAATGTAAGGAAAAAATAATTTAAAATTCGATCTCCTTTCAAACGCGCGTATCCAAGCGCACAAAATGCAGTGTGCACTTTAGGTAAAATATTAAAGTTATAGCTATTTGATAATATTATTACTTTTAATACAATTTTACGAACGATACGTCCATATAAAAAGAAAAAAGGAAGTTTCAACCAAACGTTTGAATATTTCAATTGGAATTGAGCCTTTGATTGATATGTATGATGAAATGACCGCGTTTAAAGTGCATGTATGTACGAGTACGTACAAGTTAACTTGAGTTAAGCATATATACAATAACATCTTGTACCTTAACTTATTTGCATTTTTAGATCGTGATCATGGAATAATTAAAAAAAAAAAAAAAAAAAAAAAACAATGGATGGTTGCATTGTATAATATTCTATTTTTTAAATAATGTATGAGAATGTTAGATCAACTCGAAGAGTATCGTAAACGAGCAGTTAATTTTCTTGTTGTGTTTCATAGAAAAATTTAATATCTGTGCACAAAAAAATATGTATTCTTTCAAAAATATTGAAAATCACTATCAGCCTTATTTTGAGAAACATGTATAAAACTTAAGTGCAATTGGATAATAGTACATATGTTTAAATATATATGCTCCTTTAATAAAAAATTTTTATGTTGTTATATCGCATTATATCATATACAGTAAATAATTATTCAGCAAATGTGATAATGTACATTTGACAATGAAATAAGTATTATTTGTTATAAATTGTAACATGTTTTTATGTTATTTAAATTACTAGAAAGATTATGTTAAAATCTTGTAAAAAGTTCGATTCTTATAATATTTTTTTTGTTTTGTTTTCTAGAATTATTCCATTCTGATGTGCAATTATTAATTGATATTTCAAATAATTGTGAAAGTATACGTAATATTTTTTTATATCACGAACGAAAATATTGCTTTTACAATTAAATGGTATTTAATGCATTAACGCGGAACGGCAGCTGGTCTTGTATTCTATCAAAGACATATTTGAAATCCTTATTACGTAAAAGTCTACTTCTAAGTTTCAAACACAATATGTAATCAGTTTTTTACTATAAGATTGTTATGGAAGTAACGCAAATGACAAATCATGCATTTACCTAAGGAGTGCTTAGGCTGTGAATGTAATGGATTATTAAAGGATTTATTTGTATATAAATAAAAAGTTTCCTTATCAAAATAGTCGGAGTATAATTATGACGATGATGATGATGATGATGATAATGATAATAATAATAATAATAATAACAATCGATAAACGATATAAATGTTACCAAAATATTATTAACACGTTAAATTTATTCATGTAGTTAAAGAATATAATCATTACTACAATACAATTTATTTATACACGTAATCATTTTATTAAAGAATAGCTACCACTTTTTCATCCGCAACATCTTTTGGTTTCATACCATCGTTATCTTCTATAGATTCAGCCCCCATGGAAAGTAAATATCTGATCACATCTACATGTCCGCAAGATGCAGCATAATGCAAAGGTGTTTGACCGTCGATATCTCTGGAGTTAACATTTGCACCATGTTGAATCAAGTGTTCGATGATTGCAACGTGTCCACGATCTGCTGCCCAGTGTATAGGTAACAAACCATCTTCGTCCAATATATTTGTCAACGTAGAATTTTTTATTAAAATCTCGTGTACTTTTTCTTTATGACCCTCTTTTACCCAATCGAGAAACGTTTTGTCCGTATCGAGTAACTCTTTTTCCGTATTAGGCAGCCTACTAACCGTGGTCCAAGCGCGGGATTCCGTTGCTACATCCGTTTCCCAAGTAGGATTAACTTTGGTTAATGTACATATATAATTGTTCATTGCAGTTTCCTGATCCATTTCGCCAAGACTTTTCCATGCTTCCCATTTTTGCTTCGCCTGCACTTGATACCAATTTGGTTTGAGAATGTTGCAAGGACCAACGGTAGCTTGTTTGTACAGACTATATAAATTAAGTAGTTGTTCAGAATCTAGTTCCGATGCTATGGTTTGTACATACTTTGTTGCTTTGTCGAATGTTTTTTCTAGATCCGTTACATCAAAATCATTAATTTCAGCCATGATCGATAGATATGTAATAATTAATTTCTTCAATTTCTTTTAATCAAACTTGTTTTCTTTTACTTTTATAATGTAATCATCTATTTTGTGATGCGGTTGCTGTAATACTTTAGCGTATGCTGATTTATCGATAAATTCGACAAAGCCGTATCCCTTACTAAGCCCTGTTTTCTTGCAAAAAGTTACAGACGCCTCGTATATATATCCATATTGATTAAAATATTCTTTAAGTTCATGTTTACTTACAGTCCATGGCAAGTTATAAACAAATAACTTGTATACTTTACGTATACTACCCATGATATTAAAAAAATAACTCAAGTAGCTTTTTGTATATCTAGCAAGTGGATAGTGTGATCTTGCATCAATTCATGTATATTAATATCAGAATCCGTACCAAGAGTAGAAAGTGATATTTGATTACATGTAAGACCCCACTTGGTTAATAAATGTTCGATGGACCAATCGGCGCTACGCTCTTGATAGGTACATAGAAATTTTGCATTTGGATTTTTTTCCAGCAGAAAAGCTACAGTGACGACGATATCTTCGAACAAAGCTGGTTCGTAAAAACAGTCGGATCCAAGAATTAAATCCAACGGACCAATGGTAAATAAACTAGAGAGAAATAAACCCCAGGTAATTCCGACTATTCTAACTTGAGATAAAATGCCATTTAATTCGCAGCTTCTTTTAATATGTTGCAAGCTTCTAGGCAAATTGGCAGAGTCGCTTAAGGTAACAACGGCGCCGCATTTGCTGGCCAAAATACCGGGAAGGGCAGTGCCGGAGCCCAATTCTAAAACTCTCTTTCCGATGAGCTCCTCTCTGTGCTCCCACAAAAACCAGGCAAGAACTGGTGCAGAAGGCCAGGTGTAATAGCTGTAATTCGCTTGCAGTAACTGTAATCAAATAAAATGACGCGTGATTACGAAATCGAAGCACGACGAGGACACGTTAGAGCTATTGCATTATTTCATTTTTATTTTGGATAGTATTTCGATTGGTACGATTTAAAAGGGAATTATATAAAGTTATCGCAGTGCCGTTCTAACCAAACAAAGTACGTAATACCGGTAGCGAAAAAGAAATTTACTAATATTATCGATATAACACCGATAGAAATTCTCATTTGGTAAAGGGATTTCTCACCTCTGGTATATAAATTTCTAAACTTTCGTCGTTCTGTACACTCTCGTGTATTTTTCGCGATCGGAAGAGAAATTTTTTTACTTGTTCGGAAGCGATTCCATCGGACATTAGGCCGTGCGTGGGTGGACTCGTATCGAGCGAAATACTTCCTTCTAAACCTGGCATTACTAACAAACTAAATTCTAATTAATTATATTTTATTTTCAACATAATTATCGGGTGATCGGTGTACATCCAATTTTTAATGCGATGCACGGAAAGGGACGTAGTCGGTACAATAATTATAGTTTCTCTCTTGTCGAGAGTTGTTTTCGTTTGTCGGGCAACGTTGACTAAATCACACGAGAAGGAAATTTAAATTTTATTCGTGCCTCGTCTTCTTTTCTCATCTCACGTATTCGCTTCGGTTTCGTCTCGTCGGTTTTATCATTCCTATTTTCGTCTTTTTTCTTCATTTTCAACAGTCGTCATTAGACATTTCTATTAATCGATATATTAATATCTTACGATACTTGGAAATTACGTATCCGCATTTAAGTCGCGATGATCATGTACTCGAAGCATAAATTCTTTGCTTTTCAATTCAGTCCTTGGATATTCTTTTAGATATTGAAATGACATTCATATCGCAAATTAATATTCATACGAGCTTCGTGCATCATTAATCACAATAAAAGTGCATTCGATCGGATCTTTGTTCGGAGACATTTTTACGAAGTATAACGAGCGATCTTGTTCGTGGTCGGTCGAATTTTATCGTTTAGCGCTTCGTCTTAATATCATTGATTTAATAAGGACGATCATTAAAATTCTGATAATGATGCAATTAATTTATTTTTAAACGATCATTGTCTCCGGTTATACGGGCCTCCATTACCTTGATACAGCACTGTTACGCACCTTTTGATTAAAGATGGAGGAGGCGAGTAACGAGAAGTACTCGTCGAGAAGACGTTCCGCCGTAATTAAATCTTTTAAAGTGAAGGATGAACGAGTCGCAACTTTCAAAAAGGTACATTTTATATTTTACATCGTTTATCATTTGTGGCATTGTTTCTTAAAATTGTTTTTCGAATATTATTCGTTCGCCCGGCTGCTCCTTTCGAATCGAAGTGTTGTAAACAAATCACTGCAAAGAATGACAGGCGTCAATTTTAGGTGGCTGCGATTCTGCAAAAACCTGAAATTGACAGAACGGCGGAGGAGGTCGATATACTCGTCTCTTGTAGTGACGTAGTCAAGGAGGTTAATTTAAGGTATGGCCATTTTGTAAAATCTCGATTGCGCTGATATATCTAATTACGGCATAAAATATTTTCCCCTAATGTGCACCAAGTTATGGCGCAATTATAAACTCGTTTTTCTCGTATTTTAGTGTAGCTTTATATCGAGTAAGTGCCTAGGCTCGTACGAAATAAATGACATAAGGAAGTAAATCGTGAAAATGTTTTACGAATGTATTCATAAAATGGATATATATTTGTGTAATCGTAAAATTTTTAATAGAATTTTAACGTAATTTTGTAGACAAGAGAAAAGGGATAGGGTTAAGGCAAGATTGGAAGAAATCGAAGATGTACCGGAGATTTTGGAAGAAAAATGTATTAGGTTGGCCGCCGCTATCAGCAGAGCTACTTCCCTTGCCGTTTATACAGGCGCGGGTATCAGCACGGCGGCTTCTATTCCTGATTACAGAGGAACGAACGGCGTATGGACCAGGATGCAACAGGGAAAGGATATCGGGTAAAGTTATTTCCAAAACGATATACCAGATAATAGATTTTATAGCGACAACGGTTATATTCTATGCCGATCGATCGTTTGTAGGAACCATGACTTGAGTCAGGCGGAGCCAACGTTAACTCATATGGCTCTGTATGCCTTATACAGGGCACGTGTATTGAAACACATTGTATCCCAGAATTGCGACGGACTTCATTTGCGCAGTGGTATACCGCGTACTCTTCTGTCCGAAGTTCATGGAAATATGTACGTCGAAGTATGTAGAACTTGTAAACCATCTAGAGAATATTGGAGGATTTTTGATGTTACGGAAAAGACAGCTAGATATTCGCACGGAACGGGTAGATCGTGCCACAAATGTAATTCCGTCTTGCAAGATTCTATAGTTCATTTCGGCGAAAGGGGAAATTTGCCATGGCCAATTAATTGGAACGGTGCTACGCGAGCTGCCAAACAAGCCGACGTGATATTATGTTTGGGTTCTAGTCTTAAAGTTTTGAAAAAATATCCGTGGCTATGGCAGATGGATAGACCGGTACACAAACGTCCCTCTTTGTATATCGTAAATTTACAATGGACTCCGAAAGACGAAAACGCTGTATTGAAGATAAACGGAAAGTGCGACGAAGTTATGAAAAAAGTCATGACTCACTTGGGATTGGATATTCCGCAATACAATCGTGCGAAGGACCCGATATTTTTTCATGCCATAAGACTGCAGACCAGTGAATTATCGACGACGACCCAGCCGTGCTTGGAGGAACCCGTACCAGGGACTGTGAAAAAGTCCCCGCGCCAAAGTACCGAACGATCTGTCGAGGATCCCGTACCGGAAACTAAAGAAACGGAAGACTGTATCTCTCCTATAAGCGTGAACGATTCTGTGACTGCCTATTCCGCACCTTTCTTCACTGCACTACCTTTTTTATCTATGGGATTACCTTTCCCTCCTATGTATATGTATCCTCAGCTAACTCCATTATTTTATTATCCGTTCATACAAATACCCAATGTTACGGCAGAGACACCAAAACCTAAACCAGCCTGTTCATTTTGTATGGAACACGAAGGGTCCCTTACTTGCCTCTATTATCAGCGCGACGGAGACGATCCCGTATCGTTGGAAACGGAAAATGAACATATACAGGAGGCGGAGCAATTGGTTATCGCCGAAGCGCCATTGGCATCCGCAAAAAATCCTGGATGGTTTGGTAAAGGGTATCGCAAAGGTATGAAAAAGAAGCGGTAGCATCCACTCGTTACCGAACGCCACATAATGGTTTCTCTTTTTATTATTATCGTACGCTAATCAGATAATACGAATATTATAATGGCGTACTTAAGTATTTAAAGTCTTCATATCGTAACAAAAAGTATACTTAGAAATTTTTCAATGTAGCGATTCCGTTCGAATGTTCGACGAATTAAATAGATCCGTCGAGATTATCAGTCAGTTTTAAAATTATAGATAGGCGCGATCTTCCTCCGAGATTGCTTTTCATGTTCTTATTAATAAGAAATCGTAGTCATCTATAGATGATCGAAATCGATCCTAAGAAATTATTTTATTATCGATATCAGTTATATGATTCTTTCGCATTAAGTAGAGATTATGAAGAACTGATTCTATTTTATCGATTCAATTTGACGACTATTTCCAAGCACCATATTGTTATTTATATTTTTATTTTGCGATTTTATTGTTTTATCACAAAATAAGGAAACGAGAAAAATACGTAACGCTTTGGTAAATCATCATTTTTATTAGCGATACATCGAAACGGCAAGAATTTGTTGAACTAGTCTGATGCATTTTATATCGTTTTTTTTTTTTTTTTTTTTTTTTTTTAATTATTTTTCGTATTGCATAAAGAATATTTAAAAATTCAAATAACGGAAATCAAAATGAATCTTTAGACGAAGATCAAAGGAATTTCGAAAGCATAACACACAAATTAATTTACTTTAATGGAAAGTTAAAAAGCGCTGAACTCCTGGAATATATATATATATACTGTGTGTGTATATATATATAATATATATGTGTGTGTGTGTGCGCGTGCCTACTACGTATATATATATGTGTGTATATATACATACACCAAACTAATTCCAATGTATGAGTTACTTTACGTTGGAGGTTATAATACGATATATTGTTCTTTTTCGATTGATTTTATATCTACTTTATATTACGTGTAATTTAAATTATTATTGTTATTTATAAGAGAAAATGATCGTTGTGTATTTTACATTGTATAAAAATCAGTATTTATCTCGTCGACCATCTCGATGAATTTTTCGATAAATTTTTAAAACTTTTTTGTTCATTAAATGGAAATTATCATTTTTAATTGTTCCTCGTTATCGTCGTGCATTAAAAATGCACACATACTGCGTCAGCATAGTTCCGTCGATACGAAGTATTATTAGTATATTTTTACATACGTAATTTATAAAGATACCATCGAGGGGTAGGAAAAAGCAGCGTATGTATTGTAAATACTTTTTTGTGTTTTTATTATTATTAATTATTACTATTATTATTATTACGTTTTCCCCCGTTTTCTTTCTTTCGACGAATTTAATTTATTTCACATTTTACGCTCTCCGATATTTGTGAACGTGTATTGCGCAATAAGATCGTGGCGATAGATAAGCCATTTCCTATCTCTTTGTACTTCGTTTTCGAGACACGGGGTATGTATCGTGAAGAGGTTTCGCATTAGATTTTAAACTTTTCAATTTCTCCAAATCCTATTTTTTTACCGCCGAACGCGCTCGAGAGCGAAATCAAATTGCGCGACGGCGCAGCATGCGACATTTACGTTGTACATTTTGTGTATATTTTAATATATACATATATATACATATATAACATTTTTCTCTCTTATGTGCAATAATTATCGCTTAATTATATGCATAAAATATAAGAAGATATAAAAGGGGATCGTGTTTAAAACTCTTAGTAAGATAAGGCTTTCGACGATAAGTTTTATAATAGCGATGTGCGATCTATTTATCTATCTTAAATCGAATCGATCGATCGATCGATCTCGAACGAAACGTAATAGGCATGATCGCGCGTTTTTGGAAAACCTTCGATGCAACGGGACGACACGGGGACATGGTGGTCCCGCATGTCGCTTACGTATCACGAGAAGAACAATCGATATACGTACGTAGAGGAGTTCGTCGGTGAGCGGAGGAGGAGTGGCTTGGAATGAAGAGAGAGAGAGAGAGGGAGAAGGGGGAGATTAATAGACTGCTACAAATGGGGAACATTTGGGTTTAACGGGAGAACGAGACGTCACGGTCGGTGACCTTGCTCGAGTCGTAATTCTGACTCATCTTTCAATATCCGAAATAAACGAGTTCTTCGTTCCTTTTGTCTCTCTACCAATTATTATTTACTCGTACGCTTGATTCAGGTGAATGGAAACGAAAGAAAAAAAAAATATATATATATATATGCGGTGTGTGTACAAAGGAAACAAAGATGATGATGATTGGTAAGAAGGTAAGTGTTAGGTAGGTCGCCATATTGAAACTTTGAAAACCCCCCTCGCATATACAGGAGCGTCTCGAATGGTGGCCTGGGAGCTTTAAAATCATTACTCCGGCACTGTGTTAAAGGAGAGGAAGAAAATACGATGAAAGGGGATTGGCCGAGACGGGGCGGGGCGGGAGGAAGAGAGAAAGAGGGCAAATACGAAGCGCGGATAAATGTATGCGATCTCATCGATAGGTGTGTATGTATGTGAGAGAAAGAGAGAGAGAGAGTATAGGAGGTCGATGGAAAAAAAAGAGACGGAGAAAGTGGTTGATACGTGCGCGCGTGCACGTTTTTACTACGCACTTACACACATAAACAAATACAAACCACACGCACGCACACTCCTTCGCGTATGCATTTTCTCCCTCTCACCTTTTAGCCCTCGACGAAAATCTCGCGCGAAGCCAACGAGATCCACCCGGGGGGGGGAGAGAGAGACTGATTTCCTTCGTCGTATCGTCATGGAGAGGGGTCGAGGGCGGGGGAGAGAGAGTCTTCCCATATAATCGACGTTCATCGATAATGTAAACTCTCGAGTAAGTTAATTGGGTAAGAAAGAAACGAAATGAAATGAAATGAAACGAAATGAAACGAAACGAAATGAAACGAAACGAAATGAAATGAAATGAAATGAAATGAAGAAAATAAGGAGGAGTGAAATACGAAGAAGAAGATTAAGTCGTATGCGAGGTGTAGTATAAAGGTTTATATTAAGGAGCGGCGCCCCCCCACGGGACGTCGTCGTCGTCGTCGTCGTCGTCGTCGTCGTCGTCGCGCGCTGCAAATCTGGCTTTAAACGTGGAGGCGATCGGCGTGAACGGCGACGATCGTGAGGACGACCGCGGCGACGACGAAGACGACGAAGACGTTGAAGACGAAGTGGACGAAGACGGTGAAGACGGTGAAGACGTTGAAGACGAAGACGACGAAGACGAGGTTGAAAAGGAAAACGGCGGGAGCAGCGGTGGCTGCGACGCCGAGGAATAAGAAGAGGAAGAAGAAGAAGAAGAAGGAACGAAGTTGGACGAGGTGGAGGTGGAGGTGGTGGTGGAGGAGAAAAGAACAGGGAAGCTCGGTGGGGTACGGACGCTCGAAGGAAGGAAGGAAGGAAGTACGTCGACGTGAACCAGCGAGGATCGTACCGGTGAGTGAACTTGCGTCTCTACCGTAGCGATTTCCTTTTTACGTACGTACGTACGTACGTACGTGTGTGTGTGTATGTGTGTGTGTGTGTGTGTATACGAGAGAAAGAGATAGAGAGAGAGAGAGAAAGAGAGAGAATGAAAGATGGAAAAGCGAAGAGGACGCAGGGTCGTTCGAGACGATGGGTGTCCTTTGTGTGCGAAGAGTGCGAGTTGAACGATGCAGAGAGAGAAAGAGAGAGAGAGAGGGACAAGAGTAGGAAAGATAGGTTCGAGGGAAGGTCCACGTTTCGTTTCCATGGTGATCATCCGCGCAACGTCACCCTATGGTTCTCTCTAGTACGCGAACCACCTTTTGGTTCGACGAGATTCGAACGAACGAGCGAGCGAGCGACGACGACGAAACGGGATCGTCGATGTTGGATGCTGCATGCTGCATGCTGCATGCTGTTGCATCCTGTCCGATACCAGTCTTGCAGCCGCCTTTCCGTCTCACGAACGGCGCTCTGCCTCCTGCTCTTTCGATTTGCCCTTGTCACCCCTCCCCCCAATTATTGCGCGTCCTCTGTCACACGGGACGACTGCGTGCATGCGTCGTCCGTCGTCGAGGGGCTGGAAAGAGAGAGGGGGGAGGGGGGGAGAGAATATGATGAAAAAGGGCCGCCGTAAAGGGGGTCCAACGAGATTTACCTGGAATTTCGGTCCTTTCTTCTCTCGCGAACAATGTATTTCCGAGCAAAAGGGAATACCGGAACGAACGAATCGTCGATATTACTGATCCCGTGTTATTTTTTTCTTTCTTTTTTTTTTTACGAAGAAAATAAACCGATCGATCGCGCATCCTTCCCGAATTTTTTTGTCATTGTTCCTCTACCGTTATCGGTCGGCCTTCGTTTAGCCGAACGAGATTTCTCTCTCTCTCTCTCTCTCTCTCTCTCATCCTTTTTCGATTCTAACCTCGAAAATGTTTTTGTTGCGAATCTTGTCGTACGCGATCGATATTCTCGAACGATGAGAAACTCGTATGACGTTTTTTGTTTTTGTTTTTCCATTTGGAACGAGCTCGTTGCGATGTTCCAGTTTACGAACGATCGCGATCTTCGTTCGAACTTTGTCTGGTCGCTATCTTTTTTTATACTCTCTCTCTCTTTTTTATTCTTTCTCTTGGGTATAATTGATGATAATTAGTCGTATCGTTTGGCCCCAACTGAAAGCCGGCCGCGTAACGTACGCGTACGAGTTTCGGTTAACCTCTCCGCGCGTTCAAGAGCACTCCTTTAACTCGCATAAATTAGCCGCGTACATCTCTCGTTTAGAGTTTCTCGTTCGATATTATGAAAAGGTCGAGCGTCGAGAGAAAAGGAAAAGAGATACGCGCGTTAGCGGCAGTCGCCGTTACGTGTCAGTAGGTTAGATTAATGAAGCTTATCTCGAAACACTCGAAAACGTAACGGCAGGCCGAATGACTACTATTTTTAAAACGCGCTTGGCGAAGAAGAAAAAAAAAGAAAAGAAAACAAAAGAAAATAGGGGGACGCCGTACGAAACTTTTCGAAGAGCTTTCACGCATATTCATATTTTATCTTACGCATCTTTTCGTTGGTTTGTTCGAGAGAGAGAAAGAGAGAGAAAGAGCGAAAGAGAGAGAGAGAGAGAGCTTCGCCGACGAATCGAGCGTACGTCACGCTCGTTTCTCGATGATATCGAAATATATAAATTCGATTTCGTCGAGATCGATCGATACGAGTAATAAAATCGATCGTCTATTTTTCTCCCCCTCATGCCCCCCCCTTTTGATCGTATCCCTCGATAGGAAGAGTTTCACTTTCCCTTTAACAGTAATAAATAGTAGTCAAAACCAAGCGGTAGACGCGCGCGTCGAAGGAGAATTCGCGCGAGGAGAGTCGTCCGTCGTCGTACTTTTAGCGATGGTACGTGTCTCCTTTGTTCGTTCGTAACTCGAGCTTAGAATACTTAACGATACAAGAATCGTGTATCACGATAGGCCATCTTAAAGTCATCGAACGGTTTCCTCATTACGTATTCTCGGATGCAGGCGTAGGTAGTCGCACGTGGAGTCATCGGATATCGCAGCCTCCTCCATCTCGAAGAAGTTAAACGGAGAGACCCGATTGTAAAAATATACGGGAAGATCGATGCAAGTCGGCTTTTATTTTTATCTTTCTTCTTTTTTTTTTTTTTTTTTAATTGGTTTAAAAGGGTGCAATTATATGTGAGAAATGAAAAGCACGGTATCGCGTTGAAATATTTAGAGCGACGTACTCGCTACGCGTATTACGGGGAGGGGAAGGAAAGAAAGAAAGAAAGAAAGAAAGAAAAAACGAGAGAGAGAGAGGGAGAGAGGGAGATAGAGAGAGTATTCTTTTCCTCGATTTCGTACGGCGTTATCTAATCTGCTCTATTTACTTTCCGTATCTCGGCCGTACAAATCCTTGAGGGACACTCCATTGTTGATTCAGTACGGTGCACGCACTCGTAGATTATATACGTTTCGTAACGGATCTCTGCCGATTCCGATCTTCGAAACGAAAGAACGAAAAGCGTAAAGCCGATAGACAATTTCTTTTTTGCGACCGAAAGAAGAAGAAGAAGAAGAAGAAGAAGAATAATAATAATAATAATAATACTCGTTTACGAGAAGGAAACGACGTTTCGTTTCGTTGCGTACGTTTCGCAGAAACGTAATAGGATCGTAGAAACGAAAGAGTAACATTCGAAAATGCGCGCGTCTCGCGTAGAGGGCGCGACCGTCGACGTTGGTGGGTAGACGGCAGCGCGACTAGCGGGGACTAGCGGTAGCTCGACGCAGTGAGTCTACGATTAACCGCAGTCGGCGGCTTCGCGTCTGCGTTCGTCGTTCGTGCTCGTAAAGTGGAGAGGAAGAGTCGTTCGCTCGCGAGTTTCTTCCGCGTCCGTAACGCGCGCCGCGAGCAAGGGACAGAGCCGACGGAGACGCGAAACTGAGAAACGAGGAAGAAGAGGAGAGAGAAAGAGAGAGAGAGCGAGAGCGAGAGTATACGTGTTGGCGGACTGGTCGCGGTCGTTAACCGCGAGTATGTATTCTTCGTCGTCGTTGTCATTATTGTTTTCACCGATAATCACGTTTACATTATCGTCCTCGCGATCGATAAAGATATTTCGACGTTCGACGTAGCGATCGAGGTGAAGTGAAGTATAAGAGAAAAGGGAGAGATAAAGAGAGAGAGAGAGAGAGAGAGAGAGAGAGAGAGATAGATATATAAAGATAAATAGAGGAGAGAAGGAGAAAGAAAGATACGATAACGGAAACGAGGAAGAGAGGTTGGAGAATCGCGCGCGCGCGCCCGTGCGCTCTATACCACGAAGAAGAAGAAGAGGAGGAGGAGGAGGAGGAGGAGGAGGAGGAGGAGGAGGAGGAGGAAAGGGAAGGTACGAGTCGGTGGTAGTGGTGGTGGTGGTGGTGGTGGTGGTGGTGACGACGACGCGTCTCGAGCGACGTCCTTCGCGAGGACACTCGGCGGCGGCGGCGTCGTCGTCGTCGTCGTAGTAGTAATAGTAACAGTAGTAGAGTAGAATAATAATAGTAGTAGTAGTAACAGCAGCAGCAGCAGCAGCAGGAGGAGGAGGAGCAGCAATCGCTGATATAATATAATCCTAAAGATAGGAGAAGAGAAGAGAAGAGAAGAGAAGAGGAGTGGAGTGGAGTGGAGTGGAGTGGAGAGAAGTTTTTCGCTGTCCGAGGCGGAATCATCAGGCGCGTACGGATTTTTCTCTCTCTTCCGTGTGTGTATGTGTGTGCGTGTGTGTGCGTACCTTTCTCTCTCTCTCTTTCTCTGTCTCTCTGTCTCTTTCTATCTTTCGTCGACGGAGCAATGGCGCGGGGCTTTAGCTGCCGCGAAGAGACGACGACGACAACGACGACGAGGACAAGGACGACGACGAAAACGATTAGGACGTGTGCGCGTTTAGCGGATGTCGATCGTCGTCATCGGTGATCGGTCGTCGTTGACGAAAAAACCTTCTACTCTTCCTCCTACTTTGGTATGGTGTTAGCGACGAGGGAAAAAATTCGCGCGGAAGAACACCGCCGATCGGACGAGTATCATCGTCATCGTCGTCATCATCATTATCATCATTATCAACAACACCATCATCATCGTCATCGTCATTCTCCTCTTCCTCCTCTTCTTCCTCCTCCTTATCGTCGTCACTGTCATCACTGGCAGCAACGGCAGCGACAGCAGGAGCCTCAGCGTAGATCGGTTTATCGTCGGCAGTGTTACAAACGCCTGCGGAAGAACGAGAACGAGAACGAGAACGGCAACGATAACGACAACAACGAGGACGGCGGCGACGGAGACGGCGGCGACGGCAACGGCGACGGAGGTGGAAGCATCGACTACTGTTGTTGTTCTTGGATACGAGCCGTGGTGTCGTGGTGAAGCCGTCATGAGACGTATCAGCGGTAAGCACCGAGATTCGATTTCACTACGGACGCGGGGAAACCGCGAGAGTTACTTCCAACGAGGACGGGGAGGAGGAATCTTTTTGTTTTGCTTTGTTTGTTTGTTTTTTTTTTTTTTTTTTTTTTTTTTTTATTATTATACATATATCCGCGATCGCATCGATCATTTCTGTTCGAAAGATCGAATAGGATTTATGGTAGCGTAGCTCAGCGTAGCGTCGCTGTACGACGGATATAGAGCTTCCCCTTTTTCGGGAAGGTACATTAGAAGGACTAACGCTTTAACGTGCAACGCTCGAAAGGAGGGAGAGGAGAGGAGAGGAGAGAAGAGAAGAGAGGAGAGGAGAGGAGAGGAGAGGGGAACGGCATTTAGAAGAGACGGCCGGTGAAATCGGCTTTCTAGTTCGAGCGCGTTCGAAGGATAAACGCGAGAGAGAGAGAGAGAGAGAGAGAGAGAGAGAGAGAGAGAGAGAGACGGTTTCGAGCGAAAAACGCGCTCGAGCTCCGACTCGCGAACTGTCACTCGTCCTTCGACTTTCCAGCGTTCCTACCGTTATCGTCGACGTTGACTTCGAGACGAGTAGTAGTC
>OU426854.1:10070391-10072891 GCA_911387685.1 Dolichovespula media
CCCTAAACGGTCGCGCGCGGCTCCTATAGGCACGTCCTTGGAACGGCCTAGTCCTTTGTTCGATCTATCGGACAAAGGAAGTCGCGTGGAAAAAGGGACGGCGTGTCGGTGAAACGACGCATGGCGGCGTGCAGGACTACGGACGAAGCCACAACTTTGCAACGCTCGACGAGGACAACGAGGACGACGACGACGATGACGAGCGAGCACGCATGCACGTACTTACTCACTCACTCACTCACTCGTTTATTTACTTTCTTACTTACTTACTTACTTACTTACTTACTTACTCACGCACAAGCTATGCTCGCGCGAGTGAACAAACACACGGGGCGAGTGTGGTACGTCGAGAGAATTCGTGGTCACGTATGCCGCGCCGCGTCGTGTCGCTTCCCTCTACCGTGAAGAAGAAGAAGAACGTGTGTGTACTCGGCTTAACAGAATTTCAAGCTACCTTTCGTAATACGACCATTTGTACTCTCCTTGCGTCTCTCCTATCTTACCTTTTCCTTTTCTTTTTCCTTCTTTTTTTTTCCGCCTTCCCTCTCTTCATTTTCTCCCCCTCTTCGTATTCTTTTTGTTCCTTTTTTCTTTCTTTCTTTCTTTCTTTCCTTCCTTCTTTCTTTCCTTTCTTCCTTTTCTTCGCGTTGTACAGGGTATATAAAAAGGTTTTTGAGAAAAAACGGAATAAAGCTTGGAGTATCATTCACGTCGCGAGCCGGTGCGCGCGGCTCTTGCACTTTGCAAAAGATGCCGAAGGAAGGCACCTGTTGCTAGCGGGCTCGTCTGTTTGAAACAAACAGGAATACATCAACTTGCCGAGTTTTCGTGGAAAAAAAAGAGAAAATATAAAGAGAGGAGGAAAAAATCATTATGCGAGAGTACCTCCTCTCTCTCTCTCTCTCTCCCTCTCTCTCTCTCTCTCCTCTCTTTCTATATACGTATATATATATATATATATATATATGTTGGCTCGGAGTCACCGGTTCAAGGTCACCATTCGCTCGGTTCCGTTCCGCTCCGTTCCGCTTCTTTCCGTCCGTACGTACGTTCGTTAGTTCGGCCTATTGCCGATCTCCGAACGAGCCCTCTCGTTAGATACGAGATCTCCCAATGGAATTACAGCTTTTGTACTCGATCGTGAGCGATCATAGATTAGCATTGCTACTGCTGCTGTAGCTGGTGGTGGTGGTGCAGTTGTTTGTTGCCGCGTTGCTACTACTCGCCAATGTGCGGTTCATTTTTGCGGTTGCGATTAAATGAGCGTGTAATCGATGCGTTTACTGCTAACTTAGTTGCTCCGACGATCGACCACAAGACCCGACTTGACTCTATTTCCTAGTTTAGGCTCGAGAGAGAGAGAGAGAGAGAGAGAGAGAGAGAGAGGGAGAGGGAGAGAGAGAGCTCTCTCATTATCTCCTTTACCGCGTACGCTCGGATATACAACGCGAACGTATGTACCAAAGTACTAATCCGCGTTAATCGCATATCGCATATATTACTTGTGCAGCAGTAGTATCTGCAATGCGTTTCCTCCGTTGTAAAGTAAGGATCGGTTTTTATTAGTTCTCGGCTGGATCGGCTAAAATCCTATGCCGCGTCACATTTTTTTTATTATTATTATCTACACACACGCACACGCACACGTATATATTGATATAAATATATACCTGTTTATATTATCTATGTACTTTAGCGTTTAGTCTCGTAAAGTTGAGACTTAAAGAGGTAGAGACGACGAGTCTCTACTCCTGGGGTCATACAAGTACCGTTGGTAGCTCACGTACGTTACGTTACGTTACGTTACGTACTCTCTATGACGAGTCGTATTTTTTATCAGCTTGTATATCAAATAAATTTCATCGGCTATATGCACACAGACGCGTTATCTCGCGAGTTTCGTTTTATCGACGTTGACGTCTAGGCTAGAAAGAGGAGAGGCAGAGAGAGAGAGAGAGAGAGAGAGAGAGAGAACGAGAGAACGGGCTACGTTGTAGGCGAACACCGTCCCGACACAGGCATTTGGCACGAAATTCAAAGAGTGCCACGTTACATCGGGAAGCCAGTCTTCCTCTCGTCTTCCTCCCTTCGTTTCCTCCATTCTTCTTTTTTCCTGCCTCTCCTCCACCCCTGCCATCCATCCATCCATCCATCTATCCTCTTTTCATACTTATAAGCTATATGTATATTGTACGATACGTATATGCACTTGCGCGCCTGTACACCACACGGAGATCTATACGTACGAATAGAAATACAAATTGCATATATATATATATATATACATATCTCGTACTTGGCGTTGTCCTCGACGAGAACATATTCTGAGTCTCTTCGAGCTTCTCGATTTTAGATTGTCCGGATTCTACGGATAATTCTCTCTCGTTCCTTCAGTCAAACTAGCCGGGAAGCCAAGAATCCTTGAAATTCCGCGGATCCTTTGTCGACGCGGTGCAGTTTATCGCGTGGCGTTCTCTTTTGAAACGTGCATATATATATA
>OU426854.1:10077891-10082891 GCA_911387685.1 Dolichovespula media
GAGAGAGAGAGAGAGAGAGAGAGAGAGAGAGAGAGAGAGAGAGAGAAGCTCGGCAAATTACTCCTTCGCGCGGCTTCCTTCTTTCCGACTAAACTGGTCAATTAACCATCTACGAGAAAATATATATGTAGATAAATATATATATATATATATATATATATATATATATATATATATATATATATACATACATACATACATACACACATACGAACGTGCGAAGGGGTTAACGCTTAGACTCTCGCCATAAAATTCTTTCGCTCGTTCGCGAAAGAAACGCATCGTTAATTAAACTTTTTTTCTCTCCTTCTCTCTCTCCCCCCCCCTCTCTCTCTTTCTCTCTCTCTCTCTTCTCCCGTTAGAGAAGATATTCTGTAAGATATCCATTAGCGCGATTATCCTCGAGAGATTCTCGGGAGTAGAATCGAAGCGTCGTTCATGCCGATAAGCCGCCGATGCATCGTCGTCGTCGTCGTCGTCGTCGACGTCGACGTCGTAGTCGTCGTAGTTGCTGGCGTAATCGCTCGATGTGTTTCCAGCGTAGCTGTTATCGAGAAGGTATGGATGAGAGAGGGAGAGAGAAAGATAGGTAGAGATAGAGATAGAGATAGAGAGAGAGAGAGAGAGAGACGGCTAATCCGCCGATCCGTTGAAAGATTCGCGTGGCAGTAATTCTCTCGCCATTGTGCCCGTTCGTCATGGTTCATTTTCCGCCATCGCTGTCGTATACCGGGCAAAACCAGCGGTATGTAGTAACACGTATACCCTTACCCCCCCTCCGGTTGTTGGTATAGAATATGCACGCTCTCGTCCGTCGATGCCAGCTGTGCTAGATATATCGATTTTCAGATTGGACCACCGTTCTCCGGCTCCCCATATTTGGTCCTGTTATACACACCGCTCTCTCTCTCTCTCTCTCTCTCTCTCTCTCTCTCTCTCTCTCTCTCTCTCTCTCTGTGTCTCTGTCTCTGTCTCTCTCTCTCTCTCTTCCCTAATTACACGGAAATATTTTTCCACTCTGCTCCCCCGGTATTTTGATGATTAGAAACGTTGTGGTACGTTCTCTCTCTCTCTCTCTCTCTCTCTCTCTCTCTCTCTCTCTCTCTCTCTCTCTCTTTCTCCTCTCGGCCTAGCGGTATTTTACATCGGTGTAAAATATTCTACGATGGTGAAACGATCGAACGATGAAACCGTGGTACGATTTCGCGATAAATCGCGGAAGATATTCTTTAAACGACGACGATGAACCAACGATAAATCGTTGGTTCGTTCAAACTATCGATTCGATTCGATTCGATTCGATTCGATTCGATTTGATTTGATTCGATTTGATTCCTCTGTTCCAAAGTCGCGTCGCGTTAGAGGCGTCGATAAAAATCAGATCGAACGCGATGCGAGCCATAATAAACGCGGGCGATCGCGGCGGTGGAGGAGAGGGAGGGAGGGAGGGGTTTCGGATACCTTTCGACGACGAAGGTTACGAGTTACGAGCTCCGACATACTTTTCCTCGTTCGTCTCGTAAGCGATTTCGTAGATTTTTGAGCCCGTTATTCCCGATTATCTCTCCCCGTTACAAGCGATTACCGATCTCGACGAGAGTTCGTCGTCGTCGTCGTCATCGTCGTCATCGTCGTCATTATTTCTCACGTTTAAGTCCGAGACAACACTCGGCTGCGTCACCTAAATCGGTCCGGTCCGTCCATTCGATCGGAGTCACAACTGGGAATTCTCGCTCGTAATCCTAATGGCTGTAATATAATACAAATATATATATATATATATATATATATATATATATATATATTTGCGAGAGGTAAAAAAAGAGGATGAGACGATCATATTCGGGCAAACCTCGTAGTACCACCTTCCGCCCCCACCCCTACGCGCAGCGATTTTATAAATAAACGTAAATTGCCTACCCGATCCTATTCAATTCAATTTTTTATTTATTTATTTATTTATTTATTTTTGTTTTTTGAAGAACAATCGCCCAACTCCATTACCTCTTTCTCGTCGCCTATCCTTTTTATTCTTTCACCCTCTCGACGCGAGATCCGACGACGACGACGACGATCGTAGGGTAAACCTCGCGAGGATCGACGGTAGAGAATGCGTGCTGACTGAGATGTCAGTGGGTACCACCACTTAGGAGCCGGGTCGGTCCTTCAAGGTTGTTGTCAATTGGCTCATCGAACGGAACCTAAACCGGAAATCGAAAAAAACGAAATTCCTGCTCTCGAACTGGACCCCGAACCGGTTTCGCGCAACAATGTGTAAGGCCGTACTCGCCGATATTATTGTGGCCGTTACGGGTCGCGACGAATCGACCGAATTAATTTATAATTCGTTTAATTATCGGTAATTCGTTTGATCGAATCGAAAAGTAAAATTCAATAGAGCGGCAGGGGGGAGGCCTCTTAAGTTATATCGAAGGACAGCATCGTCGTCGTCGTCGTCGTCGAGTACACCTAAATGTATCAATGAAGGTAAAGAAAATTAATGCGAAAAGTCGATCGGATCGATGATATTTCGTTGAGGCTAGAAGGAAAATTATCGTCGGTAATCCGTTAAACGAGAAGACTCTTGTTTCTCGGAGAGGGAGGAGAAGGAGGAGGAGAGAGAGAGAGAGAGAGGAAGAGGAAAATTATCGATCATAATTGCGACGAAGGAGCATAGGGGGAAAGGAGGACGAGGAAGGAGAGAGAAGAGAAGAGGAGAGGAGAGGAGAGGAAAGAGCCGTCGTGGTTCGTCCTTGACGAGGATCTACCTCGACGATCGTCCACCCCGATGCATTATGCAAATTTCTCTCCGGTCCGGCTCCGAGAGAGCTCTCTCTCTCTCTCTCTCTCTCTCTCTCTCTCTCTCTCTCTCCCCGATTTTTCTCTTTTTCTTCTTTGGCTTGCCGAGCGCTCGTAGTAGTAGTGCTCGCGCGTCTCAACCGCAGAGAGAAAGAGAGAGAGAGAGAGAGAGAGAGAGAGAGAGAGAGAGAGAGAGAGAGAGAGAGAGGCAGAGAGGAGATTGGCTGCGCAGGAGTTTCGAAAACAAAAACCGTATACCCACTTCTCACGATGGCACGTGCTCCGGGAGTCCCTATTTCTCCGTGTTTCTTTCCCGAACAAAAATACGGCTTCTTTCTCGGTTTACCCTCCTCCTCCACCTCCACCTTCACCACCACCTCCACCTCTTCCTCCATCCCTTTCCACCTCTTTCCAAGCTTTATCTTATTTCTTTTCGATTCCTCCTCCCACAACATCCAGGAATATCTCTCTCTCTTTCTCCTTCTTTATCTTTCTCTCTTTCTGTGTACAACGAGAGAGGGAAGACTGAAATTAAAAAGAAGAAGAAGATAAAGAAAAAGAGAAAAACGCGTCGAGACTTTTTTCGGACGCTTTATTTAGTTAATAGCGGGGAAGGACGTTAAAAACGTTTCGCCGAAGCTTGGGCGTATCGAGGTTCGCTGTGCACGATCTCGGATATAGAAGAGAACTTCTTCTTCTTCTTCTTCTTCTTCTTCTTCTTCCTCTTCTTCTTCTTCTTCCTCGTTGCTCCTTGTAAACGAGTTTCTCTTGGGGCGTCGGCGTCGTAGGCGTTCGATTTTCTCTTCATCGAGAGTTAGTTAGCCTTACGGAGTAAGGAAGAGCGCGTTGCGTTCCGCTCGAACGCGGACGCGAGTATCGCGATATAGTCGCGTTGAATAATAATTCGAACGTTCGACGGTAGGTAGCGTCTCTCCCGATCGTGTTCGATCGATCGATTCATCGATCGATCGACCGTTCGACCGATCGATCTTTAATTCCGTATTTGAATTGATTTTGCAACGAATCGGAGAGACAATCGCGGAAAATGAGAGAGAGAGAGAGAGAGAGAGAGAGAGAGAGAGAGAGAGAGAGAGAGAGAGAGAGTGAGGGGGGGTGGGGTGGGGCAGGGGGGAGATGCGAATGTTACTTAAGCAAAGATCTCAACGCGAGCTTTTGACTCTCCTTCGCCGCAAATTTCATTATACGAATTTACCGCCTCGCTCGCTCGCTTCCTCCTTTCGTGCGATCGAAGAGGAGAAAATTAATAACCTGCAGCCTCTTCTCCCTTGTCATTCGAAGAACTTCCTTTTGATAAGTTTCGCATTTGTATTGCTCGAACCTACGTTTACGTCTAATAATGCCTAAGTGTGAAATCTTTTATTTCTCTTTAAACGTTAACCGGAGGGATGAGATGGGGAGGGGGGGGGGACTGCCTATAAGGATTGCTAGACACGCGATTGTGGACATGGAAGAGGACGTGAAACGTGGGAAATGTTGGAGTACAAATAAACAAAATTAAAAACAAAACAAGAAGAGAAGAAAAAGGGCGGGGGGGGGGCGAGGGGAAGAAATATATTCCGGTCATTTCGAAACGAGAACGACGACGACGACGACGACGAGGTACGTGGACAAGAGGGTTGTGGAGTGGTTCGACTTGCGTGAACGCGATGGAGAAAATAATTTCGAAGGAGGAAGAAAGAAAAGAGGAAAAGGAGGGAGGGAGGGAGGGGAGAAAACCACATACGCGTTTAACTCGAGCAAGTAATAAGAGCACGAGTCCGTAACTACGAGTGACTTCTCTCTCTCTCTCTCTCTCTCTCTCTCTCGCTCTCTCGCTCTCTCGCTCTCTCGCATACTCTCTTTTTTTTGCACAGAATTCACCGTCATTTACATAAGAGTCGTAGCAGAAAATGCGGAGGAAGGATCGACGCGTATCGTGACGGTTTATATATATATATATATATTTTTATTTTTTTTTCTCTCCTCCTTTCTTCCTTTCTTTATCGAAACGAGGTAAACCTGTTCCTCCTTAGCTTCGCTTTTTATTCTCTCTCTCTCTCTCTCTCTCTCTCTCTCTCTCGAAGGCGGTATCTCGAATTAACAAAAGAGATTCGTTATTTTATATATCACGATCGGTATCGTCGTAGTTGTCGTCAGCGACGTAACGATTTGGTCGGGTTTAAAAATATATCGAGAGGTAC